>VDFB02324058.1:0-20095 GCA_007258455.2 Sequoia sempervirens | reverse complement strand
TTGTGTTATAGCCTATCAAAAAAAAATTAAAAAAATTTGGCCACAATTTCCCCCCCATCTTTTTGCACCCGCCCATATGCCTCTATGTACATGTATATGTATGTATACATGTATCGATACATTCATATGGGAATGTCCATTTTCCACCATTGCATATACTGATACATATATACATATGGATATATGTATATACTTTATATATATATATATACACATTTGATTCTCACACCAAATCATACACAATTAGTATGATATTGCTAAGATCCTACAAGCAATATATCTATACATATACATACACATGTCGTTAGATCCATCAGATAGTTCCATGAGCATAAGCAACTCGTGCATGAGTGTGCATAGATACGTCTACCTATGTACCCTCATGTACTTGTTCCTTCTTGTGTATGGCCTATCATCGACATGCATGTGTGTACGTATACATATTCCTCATATGTCCCACATATCAATACAAGCATAGTAACAAGGAAAGAACTCACAAGCTCAAACAGATAAACATCACCCAATAATGCACTCAAAAGTAAACAAGACTCTTACTAATGCAAACACATTAACTAAGGATGACTTACCAGCTTCCCACTTAATAACTCGACTCAATTATTCTATTGTGGTGCATGTAAGCTCATATAGGTTACGTTACTAGTTACCCAACCAAGACCTCTTGAGTGATACTTCCCCTCCACCTGGAGGAATTGAACATATACCTACAACCACTCACACATGTACATGACAATCAGGTGTTCACAAAATATGCAATATATGTAATACATCTCCAAAGTTAGAATATCAATTCAATATACATCCAATCACATAAATGCATTCCTTCATATAACATTAAATGAGATAACATTCATTCATAAATCAGTGATAACAAAGTGAAAGTATAATTTATTCATCCACTTAATTCACATTACATTCACAATTTACCCTACATAGTAATAGTAAATAGTAATTACATAATTGGGGTGTAACATACTCACCCTTTGTGAATTATCGTCCCCGATGATTTTATATAGCAACATAAAACAAAACAAACAATCAACATATTGTTTCAAGAATTCTCATAAGCATTTAAAACATGAGGAAAATTTTCTTGAATCTCAACATAATCCTCCCAAGTGGTTGAGTCTTCTGCATACTGGTGCCACTAGACTTTGCACTACAGAACCTCCCTATTACACAAGTGAAGCTTGCACATTTTGAGAACCTTGACAGGCTCGAGTGTTATGACTCTGGGGTCCTGTACCTATAAAACAGTCCAATCAATAACATGATTATCATTGGGTACATACTTCTTTAGGTAGGAAACATGGAAGACATTATGTATTCTGCAAAGAGCTGGTGGCAATGCTATTGAATAGGCTACCGGATTCACTTCCTCTAGAATCTCAAAATTTCCAACATAACGCGGGGCTAACTTGGAAGAATTTCCAAATTTGATGGAGCTTTTGTGAGGTTTCACCCCCAACAACACTTTGTCACCTACAGAAAAATTTTGGGCCACTCTTTTAGCATCAGCATAGCTTTTCTATCGATCGTTAGCTTTAGACAACCTTTGCTTAACAATCTTAACTTGATCTTCCATTTCATCCAACATCTCTCGCCCAAGACTCACTCTATCCTCAAGTCTATCCCAACTTATAGGAGTTCGACACTTTCGACCATACAATGCTTCAAAAGGAGCCATCTTTATCGTGGAGTGATAAGAATTGTTGTAAGAAAATTCTACTAAGGGTAAGTAGTCTTCCCACTTGTACTATTGATCCATGCAATACATTCCCAGTAGGTCTTCCAATACTTGATTCACCCTTTCTATTTGTCCATTTGTTTCTAGATGATATGTTGAGATAATATTCAACTGATTCCCTAGTGCAGAAAATAAGGTTTGCTTAAACCTAGAAGTCACTCGTGCATCCCTGTCTAAGATAATCTTCTTTGGATTTCCATGAAACCTAAAAACTTCTTGCACAAAATTTCTAGTGATGACAGGTGCTCAATCAGTTAGATTCTTGGTTATAAAATGTGTGAATTTGGTAAGCTTATTACTACCACAAGAATGACATTATGCTTATTTCTTGACATAGACAATCCTTGCACAAAGTCCATACTTATGACTTGCCAATTTCTCTTTGGTATGTCATGTGGATATAACAAGCCTGCAAGATGATGATGATCCACTTTCACCCTTTGACATTCAAGACACCTACCCACAAAATTAGTAGCATCTCTTTTCATCCCTCTCCAAAAATATAATGGCTTCACATCCACCATCATTTTGGTCACTCCAGGGTGTCCATAGTATGGTGCTTCATGTACTTCCTTCCATACTAGATTCCTTAACTCCTCTACATCAAGTGCATACATCCTACCTTTATATCTAAGTAATCTATTAGGTTTACAATGAAAACCCTCATACCTAGAATCTTGTGGATTATTAGTGAGTGTTCGCTTGACTTGCAAGTAGTACTCATCCTCTTTGTACTTGTACAACACTTGTCCCTTAAAGTTGGTTTTAATCATCACTATCGAAGCAATATGATGTCTTCGACTCAAGGCATCAACAACCCGATTTTCTTTCCCTTTAATATAATTGATATTAAAGTCATAGTCGGTTGTTAACTCTAACCATATTCTCTGCCTAGCATTCATATTAGGTTGAGTGAAAAGACCGTACTTTAACCCATTATGATCAATTTTCAACTCAAATGGTTTTCCTAAAAAGTAATGCCTCCACATTTGCAATGCATGAACCACAACTGCTAACTCCAAATCATGTGATGCATATTTTTTCCCATAAGGTTTCAGCTTTCTAGAATCACAAGCAATCACTTGCCCATCTTGCATTAACACACCTCCTAAACCTTCCATGCATGCATCTGTGATAACCGTAAAGTTACCCTCGGGATTTGGTACTTTTAAGATTGGTGCAGTGGTCAAATTCTCTTTAAGTAGGTCAAAGGCTCCTTGACACTTCTCAGTCCACTCAAATTTGTTTCCTTTTCTCTATAAATAAGTGATTGGAAAAGAAATCTTGGAGAAGTTTACAACAAACTTCCTATAGTACCCTACTAGACCCATAAAACTTCTTACCTCAGACACATTCTTGGGTATTGGCCACTCTAGTACTTCCTTAGTCTTAGTTGGATCTATGGAGATTCGGTCCGCTGAGATCACATGCCCTAGATAATGTACTCTCCTTTGGAAGAAAGTACACTTAGAGAGTTTTCATACAACTTGTGCTCCCTTAACTGTTGTAAGACTATCTCTAAATTTCTACAATGATCTTCCTCATCCTTAGAATAAACCAGGATTTCATCTAGAAAAACCAAGAAAAATTTATCTAGGTAGTCCCTAAATACTCTATTCATTAGAATCATAAATGTGGCAGGTGCATTTTTTAACCCAAAAGGTAAAACTATGAACTCATAGTGTCCAATATTTGGTTCTAAACACAATTTTTAAAGATATCTTCATCTCTAATTCTCAACTCGTGATATCCAAATCTCATATCTATTTTACAAAATATGGTAGCTCCCCTCATTTGATCGAAAAGATCATCAATGCATGGCAATGGATACTTTTTCTTCACCGTGGCTTTGTTAAGCATACGATAGTCGATGCATAAATGCAAAGTACCATCCTTCTTTTTCAAAAAAATGATCGGCACTCCCCAAGGAAAAACACTTGGTCCAACCCTTTTGACAACAGTTCATCCAAATGTGCCTTAAGCTCATTAGTTTGGTTGTTTTCATTCTATAGGACACCTTGGAAATAGGTTCAGACCCTAGAACTATATCTATAGAGAAATCAAATATCCTCTTCAGTGGAAACCCAGGTAACTCATCCGGAAACACATCCAAAACATTTCTCAATATAGGATACCTTTCCATGTCCGACATTCTAATGTCATCTATTTCACCATCTTCCATCTCTTGGAAGCTCTAGAATTCCAAGTTATCAAGATCTTCTAGTTCTTCAATCTTAATGGCAAAGAGTTTGCACCCTTTCTTCTTAGCCCTTGCTAGTTGCATTGTCGTGATTTGATGAATCTTCACCTCTCTAGGTATCCCTTGGAACTTTACTTGGTTACCAAGATCATCTAGGAATTCTATGGTTTTTGCATGGCAATCTACCTTAGCCCTATGTCTCCACAACCAATTCATACCTAAGATAACATCATAAGATCCTAAAGGTGTGACATATAGGTTTAGTTCTATAGAAAAACAAGGTAGCTCTATCCTAGCCTCCAACAAACATTGTTCCACCTTTGCTCTTGTATTGTTTATATACTCTACATCCCAAGATGTTGCCATGTGTCCAACCTTTCTAGATAATTGCTTAGCAACTCTAGGTGAAATGAAATTCTCAGTTGCACCAGTATCAATAAGAACTAGAATGGGTAAACCAAACAAAATACTGGGAGATTCAATGGGAGTTGCTTGATACTCTGCTTGACGGTCATCCACTGCTACATGTATCCTTTGTTGGAATGTTTCTCGCTAAGTAGGTAGTGAGTTTTCAGAAGGCTTATTGAGATAAAATCTAGCAAAGTGGTCTCCTCCACATGTAAAGCATCATGTAAATGGTACCTTCTTCTTCGTGGGTTCTCCAAATGTACTAGTGTTTCCACCAACATTGTTCGTATTCCCAATATTGGAGCCATTCCTCTTCCGCTCCCTTCTTAACTCTTTTTCACTATTGCAGTTACATTTTTCTCCTTGCTTAGGTACATTTTGCACAACCTCCACCTTCTTTGGAGTTGGCTTGTCAGTAATTTTTGCAACCTTCTTATGTTCTTTATTTTCCTAACGGTTGGAGGTAGCCCTGAGATTTTGCTCCTACTTAATTGCTTTCTCATATACAAGATCCATAGTTGTTGGACCATGCATATCCACTTTTCCTTCGATTTGATTATTAAATCCCATTATAAATTTTCTTATGTGGAAGCATTCATCCTTATGATATATGGGAACATAACACAAAAGTTGGGTAAATTTCTCCCAATAATCATTGACTGACATATTTCCTTGTCTCAAACTCTAGAAATCCATGAGTTTTTGGTCATAGTAAAGTTGGGGCAACCATTGCTTGCGAAAAATCTCAAAAAATTCCCCCAATTTCAGCTTCCATGAGTTGATATTGAGTTCCAACTTTTTGTTCATCCACCAGCTAGAGGCTTCTCCTACTAACTGATATGCACCCCAAGCGACTTTAGTGGTCTCAGTGTAATTTTGGATTTTGAAATACTTTTCCATTTGGAAAGTCCATGCCTCAGCTTCATCTCCGCTGATGCTTCCCTCAAACTTGGGTGGAACAATCTTCTTCATATCTTTGGAAAGTTTGGAAGCCACATGCTTCTTATTTCTTTCCTCAAATGGCGTTGGTGATTTTTCCCTTTCATGATCATGAGTTTCGTTACGTCCATGAGAAGATTTTTCACCTTCATTCTCATTAATGGGAACCTCTCTCAACCCTAGCTTTTACCCTTTCTTGCTGAATGTTTTCCAAGCTTGCCAAGATTTGGTCAAGTCTAGCTTCAATTCTTGTGGGTCCTTGCCACACTTCATGACTACCACCAAGATTGGTTTGTGTCCTCATCATCTTCACAAGAACGGTTTTTACCTAAATTTTTATCCATGTTAGACTAAATTATGTTATCAACTATCTTATGGAAAACATTAGAAATGGCATTCATACGCACATAAAGAATTTCGTAGAAGATTAATACACACTTTTGATAAACATATAATTTTATTCATTTCTTGAGGATTTCAATATCATTTTGATTACATGGAGTGACTATTCAGATAGTTGAGTGGAGTTTATCCCTCAGATTCACTCTCTGACACATAGCTTAATGGAGTATATCCTACAAATTGAGATTGTTGCTCATCTCTCATTTGTTCATACTAATCCCAAAATGGAAAGTAGCCTTTGGATTTATCTTTCGATACATAGTTATGAGGTACATATCCCTCAAACTCGTTACTCAAGGAAATTACTATTAATTACTTCCGCCATTGGAAGAAATATAGGGTCCCTAAAGATAAATGTTGGACTAACACTTCCTTCTGAGGGCATATTCCTAGAAAGTGATGATGACTTAAACTTTTCTAGTGAGACGAAAGGTAGGTAATTGTACTTTTCCTCCATATTCATCTTCCTCTTCACATCACTCATCCGAGAAAGCGCATGTGAATTTTTTGGTGTCACTCAACCAGATGACATTGTCATGTAGTTGGTACCCTCAATTTTTCTAACGATGTCATCTCTTTCCTTCTTGGCCTTGAGGTAGTGCTCATTTCCGATTACTAACTTTTGAGCCGTTAATCTGAGACACACCATCCTGGCACAAGAATTTCCAAACATTAGATAATGTTGGATGGAAAGAATGATGAGCTCATAGGTTCCAAAGCTAAACATAGAACCTCTGATACCACATGTAATATGCCAATCATACACTGAAGTAAATTTTCCTAAGTTTTCATTGCATGTGAGTAAAATAAACTATGTAATATACCATTGCACAATAGAAAAATTTCCTTTTTTATTGAGAATGTATGAACAAAGATGCTATAACAAAATACAATAAGAATTTTTTTTTCCATACTGCAACTCACAAAATAACATATTCCAAGAATGTACACAACTACATACATAGCTCCTCCGAGCTTCATACCATAAGATATAGATGGTCCAGGAATCCACCTTTCAAAACCTTGGTCTTATGTCACCTACTGAGGAGGAGAAGTATCACTCAAACACTTTTCTACCAATCATGGACTCATATGTGGTCCCCCACACATCTATCAATGATAGATGGCCCTACCCTTCGATGAATGTATTGGTTGGGTAAACCCATACGACATACGAATCTGAGATTATTGTTTTGCCCTACATGAATAGGATTTATAACCTATGCTAGGTAACCCTCATGCATTTAAATGGACATAGTGAACTGACAGTGGAGCCCCAGGCAATCACAATTTGGCCAAAGTGTTCTCACTCAGTACTTCGAGTGAAGGTCTACAATTCACTTACACTATAGCAAGCTTGTTTTGACTTAAGGCCATTATATCTATGCCTAGGTAATTTTTATACGTGGGTAAGCTAATCTCCAAGATAACCTATCTCTTTAACACAAACCTAAGGTTACACAACTCATTAAGCAAAGTACTAGTTCCCTCCCTTCACTGGACAACAATCCCAGGAGTAACCTACTATCCATCTAGCATATCAAATATCTGGCTATGAGTATCCCTTAAGCTACCCATGTTTAATCATATCTAGTATAATAATAATACATATGAACAAAAAATCTCTCATATCATGGAGTAATTACAAACAACACACAATAGAGTAAATAGTTTCCACTTTTCTTTCAAAGAAAACATAACTTTTCCCTAAGTGCAAGTAATTATAATAATACAAACAATCAAGAAGCGACTCTTTCAAAATAATACAAACAAGGGAAGAATATCCTCTTGACTATGATAAGCTTTCCAATCGACTGGCTGCAAACACAACACTTCCAGAATAACAACTAACATGGTATCGAACCCTCCAACAATGTCACAGTAACTACTAACTCACAAGTTGAAAAATACTTCACTCAAAATAACAATAAACTCTCTCTAATGCTCAAAGCTTTCACTCACTATTTTAGGCAGAATAATGCAGATAAGAATGTAAGCAGAATGCAAAAAAATTCTCAAGGAATGCATCCCCAAATAAGTGAACTAGCTCCACTATTTATACAGCAATTTGGAGATTACTTAGCTTACAGTTTAGGCATGAGTTCTGACAACAATAAGCATGCACAACAACACATATATCATAGCTAAAAGGTGGTGAACATGTAAGCTGTCACATACTCAACTAAAATAAGCTATAGATTGACCTTGTTCATTGAAATAAATTAGAGACTAATTCAAATCAACACATGTTTGAATTCAATTTGTATTTCAAAATGGACATCTACAGGTAAAAGGAATCAAAAGTAGCACGAAGCATCAATATTCACTTATAGAGTTGGTGTAGTTTCCTTCATAACTGAAATAGTCAATATCAAAAATGCGACACCAAGCTTGCATCAAATAAGTCTTGGTATGATTCTATTCACATAATAAATCAGTTTGACAAAGTCATCAACTTTACCTTACATGCAGGTTTAATAGATGTTGGTCAATGCTTAATGACCAAGCATTTAGAGTTTACTAAGTCCACAGTCTTCCCATAGAAGGCGTCGACTTATTCTATCATCTTACATCGAATTAATGATTGTGAGCATTTTTTACAAATTATAAACTCTTTATACGTAGACAACAAGAGTAATATGTGGCTAAATAATACAATCATAACTATATCATATTTCGGCCTTGATTTAGTTTATAAAATTGGCCTCTAAGTTGTTTATGACAATCTACTTCAAAGCCATATATATAGCATTTAAATATATATATACATAACATATATGTACATATAATGTATACATATATACATATATATTGGTACACACACACAGATATATATATATGTGTATGTATGTATGTATGTATGTATGTATGTATGTATGTATGTATGTATGTATGTATGTATATATATATGTATATATATATGTATATATATAATATATATATACATATATATATGTATATATATGTTAGTATATATATCCATATTTATCATATGTCAATAAAGCATGTATATATAATCGATATACAAATGAATACATCAAGATAACAATCACATTGTTATATTAATATATATCGATTGTGTATACATATATATATGTATGTGTCTGTGTGTGCCTCTATGTACATGCATACGTATGTATACATGTATCGATACATTCATATGGGAATGTCCATTTGCCACCATTGCATATATTGATATATATACATATGGATCATATATGTATATACTTTATATATATATATATATATATATATATATATACATATATATATATATATATATATATATATATATATATATATATATATATATATATATATACATATACATTTGATTCTCACACCAAATCATACACAATTATTATGATATTGATAAGAGCCTACGAGTGATATATCTATATACATATACATATACATGTCGTTAGATCCATCGGATAGTTCCATGCACATAAGCAACTCATGCATGAGCGTGCATAGATACGTCTACCCATGTACCCTCATGTACGTGTTCCTTCTTGTGTATGGTCTATCATCGACATGCATGTGTGTATGTATACATATTCCTCATATGTCCCACATATCAATACAAGCATAGTAACAAGGAAAGAACTCACAAGCTCAAATAGATAAACATCACCCAATAATGCACTCAAAAGTAAACAAGACTCTTACTAATGCAGACACATTAACTAAGGATGACTTACCAACTTCCCACTTAATAACCCGACTCAATTATTCTACAGTGGTGTGTGCAAGCTCAGATAGGTTATGTTACTGGTTACCCAACCAAGACCTTCTCCTGAGTGATACTTCCCCTCCGCCTGGAGGAATTGAACATATACCTACAACCACTCACACATGCACACGATAGTCAGCTGTTCACAAAATATGTTGTATATACATAATACATCTCCAAAGTTAGAATATCAATTCAATATCCATCCAATCACATAAATGCATTCTTTCATATAACATTAAATGAGATAACATTCATTCATAAAGCAGTGATAACAAAGCGCAAGTACAATTTATTCATCCACTGAATTCACATTACATTCACAATTTACCCTACATAGTAATAGTAAATAGTAATTACACTGTAATTGGGGTGTAACACTTTCCCTTTCACTAACGTAATTCCTCATTCGATAAAGCAATTACAAATATAACTTATTTCAACGAATTTGTTTTGTGCCTAGGCCTTCCTTTCAAGACAAATTTTTTTAGGTATTTACTCAAATAATTTACATGCCTCTCCTATACTCACATATTTGCAAACATTTCTGCTTGGGTAGCTGCAATAGTAGTATTATGTTATAAAAATCCCCCCATTCATTATTTTGGATGGATACATAACAATCAATTCCTAGGCATCTATATTGGTGATACTATCCATGTAGCTTTTAGTTCATTCGAATTCAATTTTAAGTAGATTTTAAGCACGAGATTCAGAATGTCTCAAAAAATAGGACCTTCAAAAATAAATGAGAACAAAAGTCATACTCATTGGCTAAAATGGATTTTATTTAAACACTTGTCATTCAAAAGACCCGAAGAATTTATATCTACTTGAGACATTTTCATGAGGGACCCATTAGCACATTATTTATTTGTTCCATGGGGTCTATGACTAGATCTTTGTATTAGATCATATTAATTGCTCGTGGGACTCTTCATTATCCGTTATCTAACATACATTGTAGGATGGCTAGTTATACTCACACTTTATCTCACACATAATGATGAGTATTACTTTATCTCACACATAATGATGAATATTGTATTTTGTTCCTTTGTTTAACCTTGAATTTCACTAATTTCAATGCTTGATTCTTGTTACTTCGATTTAATTTGACCTTTGGTTCTTGACCTAAATTTAAGCAAGGTTGTATGTAACTCTATTGGCACAACCTCTGGAGCCTCATCCCCACATTAGTGATTCTTTAGCTACCAGACATTTTGAGAATTACATGTTATTGTAATCAATATACATTCTAGAAGCAGGGTAGCAAAAGGTGAGGATATATATTTTATCAAGAGCAAGTGGAAAAGTATTGAAGAAGTATAGACTCTTTGTTTGTTGCGATAAAGTTGCATAGCAACAAGCAATGGCCACGAAATGGATCCATTTCTATCCCATCATTTCTCTTATTATTATTTTCTTCTAAAAATAGATATTTTCTTCACAACCATTGTTTGTGTTACAAACAGGTTGCATGGTAAAAAAATGCAAAATGACATCTTTGCATTGTATTTCTTGCATTTAAGAGGGCTGTTGTCAGGATGCTACGCCTAAGAAAAACAAAAACCCCTGTAATTTGCATTCTAATAATAGGAATCAACAAAATAATTGAGGGGCAGTCCCATTCCACGCTAGTTCCTGAAATGGGTTTCTACATGGTAAAAGTTTGTACTATGAGTCTGGTTATGTGTGTGTGCATTTGAATACACTATTTTTATATGAATATTGTAATTGTAAACAAAAAAATGAACTCCTTACATAGAAAGCATAGAAAAATATTTTGAGTAACTGCACTTTAAGAAATGGTTTAAACAGAAAACATATAAGTGTGTAGGAGATGTTTGTGACTGCTATTTTATCACACATCAATTTTCAGCTATGTTAAAGTTCACTCCATTGAATCAGAAATTTAATATTTTTTATGGACTTGTAGACAACATAGATTGACATGTTTACAAAACATGATATCACATAGAATACATCTGTTGTGTAATCAATTAAATATCAATTTGGTCTTTTTTATTTTGTTGTAAAAATATGATAGAGAAGTGGTGGTACTTGAGCCCAATAATCAGATTTCTGAATCAAAATATCACATTTTTTTCCATATTGCATCCTTCAAATCAGGCTTCCATTTCCAAAACTCAAGCTTTTGTTTCAAAAAAATTTGTATGTACTTTTCAACTGCTTATCATGTGGCTTCTTTCTTATTATTAGTTCCTGCCGGTAGGCAGGAATACTTATGCATTCGCTCGGAATGCATTTAACCGGCAGCATGAACCAATCACATTTCGCCATTTAACATATTGCTTTTTTTTGGTATAGTTTGAATTTTGAGAGCTATTTTATATATTGGAAAATTAGCATTTATCTATTTTTCTATTCGTCCGAGTAGCTTTATAAATCATTTTCGTTTTAAAAATTCGGGAAAATGCAAATGCATAAATTGATTAAATAAATTTAAGCAAAGGCATAGTTTAAAAGGTGGCGGCTAGAGGTACGTAATCCATGAATGCAGATTAAATGCATTAAAATATCAGGAAACAGCGAGCGCATAAATTGATTAATTAAAATTAAGCAGAGGCATAGTTTATCAAACTGGCGGGTAGACGTACGTGATGCATGAAAAAAAATTAAATGCATTGAATGGCATTTGGCTCGAGGTGAAGGCGGTGGAGTTGCTTGGAGGCCACGCGTGGCCAGGGTACTTTGGTCATTTAATATAGAGTTGAGTTACTTGGTATGCATTTCCATTACTTTGCGTGTGTTGTTTTTGTCTTCTGTAAGCGGTGTTCTGAGGGAGAGTTTTAGCGACTAAGCAGGATATGTTATAGTTGCAGAGTCCAGACCCAGAAACGAGTTATTTGAGGTGATAATTTGGTGATTTTCAGAGTTTTGATACATTAAAACGGTGAACAGTGAGAGACAAATTGCTTGAGGTCAGAAGAGGTAAGTTTTCATTTTTTAGTCTATTTGATACAAGAAGTGCAAGTAGGGTTTCATAGTGCTTGAAGGCATTCGTATACTTTGATTATAAATTCATATTTTAAACTACTGTTAGTATTGTTCATTCGAATTTCTTGTTGAAATGCGAAGGTTTCATCTACGTTTGATAGGAATTATGTAAAAATCCTCTTGTTCATTTTACTTCATGCATGTGAGTCGACAGTGTGTTGCTTTGAGCTTTTTCGTTGTCATCAAAGCATAAAGGATGGAGGGGTTCTATTAAAAGCCGTGGTTGTTGTCCTCGTAGGCATGAATCCGTATAGTAAACTACTTTTAGTATTATTTATTTGAATTTTTTTGTTGAAATGCGAAGGTTTCATTTGCGTTTGATAGGAATTATGTAGAAATCCTCTTGCTCATTTTGCTTCATGCATGTGAGCCCTGTAGAGTTTGTATTTCTTTTATTGCTGCAAGGTGGTCCCATAAAGAGTGCTTTGGAACCAAAATTATGTTAACGTGTGCGATAATGAGAGCTTTTCAACAAAGAGTCGACAGTGTGTTGCTTTGAGCTTTGCCTTTGTCATGAAAGCATAAAGGATAGAGGGATTCTGTTAAAAGTCATTGTTGTTGTCCTCGTAGGCATAAATGCAAACAATGGGAGCATAAAGAATACAGTACAAACCTTTTACCTATTGGCAAGCATAAAAATTCTGTTGGATGTCGTCGTTACTATTTTTGTATGTTGGGGTTATAAAAAACTATGTCAAAAATGTTGTTGAGTCCAAATTACAATGTTCTCATAGAGCAGTTAAGTAATATTGCTTTTCACTTTTTATTATGTTTGATACAAGAAATGCAAGTAGGGTTTCATAGTGCTTTAAGGAAATTGTATACTTTGATTATAAATTCACATTTTAAACTACTTTTAGTATTGTTTATTCGAATTTCTTGTTGAAATGCAAAGGTTTCATCTTTGTTTGATAGGTATTATGTAGAAATCCTCTTGTTCATTTTGCTTCATGCATGTAGTCCTGTAGAGTTTGTGTTTTTTTGATTGCTGCAAAAAAAACAATGAGAGCTTTTCAACAATGAGTCGAGAGTGTGTTGCTTTGAGCTTTTCCGTTGTCATGAAATCATAAAGGATAGAGGTATTCTGTTAAAATTCGTGGTTGTTGTCCTTGTAGTCATAAATACAAACAATGGGAGCATAGAGAATGCAGTAGAAACCTTTTCCCTGTCGGCAAGCATAAAAAAATTTGTCAGATGTTGTTACTATTTGTGTATCTTGGGGTTATAAAAAACTATGCCAAAAATGTTGTAGAGTCCAAATTACAATGTTCCCATAGAGCAGTTAAGTAATATTGCTTGATAGAATAGTTTGAGGCTTCATGCAAAAGAGCAGCCAAGCTCATTGGTAGAAGATTTGTGGTCCAGTAACCTATCACAATTAGTTTGTGTAGTTAATCTTGTTTGCATTTATACTTGTGTCTCTTGAACCTGGAAAAATGCTCGGTAGTGTTTAAATGGTTTTTGCTATTAGTATCCATCGCAGTAGGAGTACTATAAATTGCTATTCTTTCAGAAAAAACAAAGCCATGGTTTTTGTTTTCTAATGAAATATTTTTACATGGTGTAATGCTTTTGGTTGGAAGAAAAGAGGTCGTGTGGCGGTCCAGCTGTGGCAAATTCTTCAAGCAAGTAGTACACGGTGAGTTTCTAGAATGAACCTTCTCTTTTGTTTGCAATTGCATATAGTAAACAGAGAAAAAGGTTAATTCAAGATTCTCACTATATTGATTGTACTTGTAATCATATCGTGGCTTTTTGTTACAAGGACAGTCGTTGCAAATGGGTATTGTGAGTGGCATATGCTATATGGTTCATAGAAATAAAGCATTTGAGGTTCAAGAGTAGATCTTTGTTTCAAAAAATTAACCTTTCCAAGTTTTGAGAGTTTGATTCTGAATCCATATGCATGCTTTGATTAAAACTACTGGCTAAAGGTGCATAATTCATTAATTCAAAATCAATGCATTTAATGGCAACTGACTAGAGGCGAAGCTGTTTAGATTGCTAATTAGTCTTTGAATATATAACAATTAAAAGAGATAAATAAGTATGATTATCCTTGGCCACATTTCACATTTTGGCCTTTTATTGTGCATCTTAAATAGAAGTTGGATTTTGCATTGTTGCAATGTGTTTGGATACTTTGATTCTAAAATCATAGTTTAGATCATTCTAAGTGTTATCGATTCAAACCTTTCCTTGAAATACCAAGAATTCATCTGAATCTTGGAGGCAACGTACAGTTGTCTATAATTATCCTTGGCTACATTTCACATTTTGATCTTTCAATCAAAGTCAATTAACAAAGTAGCAATTAGACCTAAAAAAGGTTGAAGGACTATGCTGATAGAAAACCATATTTTTGACAATGGCTAGACAACCTGTTGAAATTGCTGTAGAAACTTTAAAGCAAATGCATTTTCCCTTCTATTTACTTTCATTGTACATCTTAAATGGAACTTGGGTTTTGCATTATTGCAATGCATTTGGATACTTTGACTGTAAAGTCATAGTTTAGACCATCTTAAGTGTTATTGATTCAAATGTTTCCTTGAAATACAAAGGATTCATCTGAGTCTTGTAGGCAATGTACAGCTGTCCTATAGAGTGAGCTTTGGAACCAATGAACTGTTATCAAGGATAGAGGATTACTGTCAAATATTGTGGTTATTGTCCTCATAGGCACACATGTAAAATATGGAAGCATATAGAAAGCAAGTTAACTATTCAATAATCCCATGAAACATAGTCTTTGTATGCATCCATGCATACAGGTTTGCATGTATATATGTGTGCATGTAATTATGTATATATGAATGCATGTATCTATGTTGGCATGTATGTATGTGTGTATATAACAGATTGCTGTTGCATTTGCTTTAAATGCTTTTTTGTGGATGGCGCCAACTAGCCATCCCGTCATATTGTGATTAAACAATTAAGAATAAGTGCTAAATCAGTTAGCAGATCGATTTTCCTCAGCCCTTTACATGTTAACTGAGAGTTTTGAAGCTTTTGTTGTTCATTGGCAGTTTTTGAAGCTTAAATGTCACAGTGTATGTAGCATTTTACCATATAGCTCTATCATTCATGGTCATTTAGGCAAGTTCATATTTCCTTATTCATCCTTGTATTGTCCCATATCTAAATAATTTGGCAATTGCTAGTTAGCCTTTAAGTACTTAGCAATTCAAAGAAAGAAATGATTGCAATTAGCTTTGTGTGCATTTGAACTATTAATCAAAGGCAACTAACAAACTAGCCCTAGAAAACCATGCCTGTGTTAATGTGTTGAATACCATGTATTTGTGCATGGGTGTATATGAATACTATGAGTTGTTGTTTCTACCATTGCGTAACGCTTAGTATTACTTGTACAACCAAGCAATATGCAAGTAGAATTCATAGTTCATAGCATCCAGATACATTCAAGGAGAGATACAAATCAAGGTTGTTAGCATCCTGATAAGAAAGATGATGAGATACATCCAATTAATGTATGTCACAACATCTTATAAACAATAATTCCTATCAAACACAGATGAAACCTTCACATTTCAACAAAAAAATTCAAATAAACAATACTGAAAGTAGTTTAAAATACGAATTTATAATCAAAGCATACAATTGCCTTAAAGCACTATGAAACCCTACTTGGATTTCTTGTATCAGACAGACTAAAAAGTGAAAAGCAATATTACTTAACTGCTCTATGGCAACATTGTAATTTGGATTCTACAACATTTCTTGACATAGTTTTTTACAACCCCAAGATACAAAAACAGTAACGACTACATCTAACAGAATTTTTATGCTTTCCAGCAGCAAAAAGGTTTCTACTGTATTCTTTATGCTCTCATTGTTTGCATTTATGCCTATGAGGACAACAACCACGACTTTTAACAGAATCCCTTTATCCTTTATGCTTTCATGACAGCAGAAAAAGGTCAAAGCAACACACTGTTGACTGATTGTTGAAAAGCTCTCATTATTGCACATGTTGACATAATTTTGGTTCCAAAGTCCTCTTTATGGGACCAGTTTGCAACAATTAGAAAAATACAAATTCTATACGGCTCACATGCATGAAGTAAAATGAACAAGAGGATTTCTGCATAATACCTATGAAACGCAGATGAAACCTTTGCATTTCAACAAGAAATTCGAACAGATAATACTAAAAATAGTTTAATATACGGATTTATGCCTACAAGGACAGCAACCATGACTTTTAACAGAACCCCTCTATCCTTTATGCTTTGATGACAATGGAATAGCTAAAAGCACCACACTATCGGCTTACATGCATAGAGTAAAAAAGTAGTTTAAAATACGGGTTTATGCGTATGAGGACAACAACCACAACTTTTAACAGAACCCCTCTACCCTTTATGCTTTGATGACAACGGAAAAGCTCAAAGCAACACACTGTTCACTTGTATTTCAAAAGCTGTCATCATTGCACGTGTTTAGATGGTTTTGGTTCCAAAGCCCTTTTTATGAGACCACTTTGCAATAGTCAATAATAAATAGACTTTGCAGGGCTCACATGCATGAAGTAAAATGGACAAGAGGATTTCTACAAAATACCTATCAAACACAAATGAAACCTTTGCACTTCAACAAGAAGCTCGAATAAATAATACTAAAACTAGCTTAAAATATGAATTTATAATCACAGTATAACAATGTCTTAAAGCACTATGGAACCTTTCTTCCATTGTTGTTTGCATGTACCTGATTTAAACACTTAATTATTGGTTCTTGATAATGGAATGAAATGAACTTGGACAAATGGAAATAGAATGACCCCATGGAGTTGGAACATCAGTGCTTGCATGCCTTTACCATGATAGCATATTTGTGTGCATGAGACTTATGTGAATCTCAAATGTCATAGTGTATGGGTGCATGTGTCAAGTAGCTTGGTCCCAGGTATTGACTCTACAACAACAACATCTCCTGTGACTACACAGATCTCCAAAATCACAAAAAATAAAATGCTCAAAGTAATCACAATTCATCTCTAGTCACTAAAATCTATATTGCATGATAAACAAGCGAGAACCTTTTAGTAGATGAAGGTCATGAACATTGAACCAATAGTAGGACAGTCACCACAACATTTAAGTAAACCTATGGTGTAGACTCCCTTTTCCATTATCAATTTTATTCCCAATTACATCCATGAAGAACTTTGTCAACTTCTAGAGCCTGCTATTAGCCATTGCTTTGATCCATGATTTCCATTTCTTTCATCAATGAATTCCATATCTTTGATCCATGAAGAACTTCTTTAGCCTGTGCATCCATGTATTCTATATCTTTGAGGATATTCTTCATGGATGACATTGGGAATACAATTGATAATGGAAAAGAGAGTGTTGAGCATAGGTTTCCTTAAATGTTGTGGTGACTATGATACTATTAGCTCAATGTTCATGACCTTTATCTACTAAAAAGTTATTGCTCATTCATGCCTTGGTAATTAAACCTATGATATTGCATTGCATATGTCTCATGTTCTTCACCTTGAAATGTACATACTGAAATACAGTAATAGAAAGTAATAAACTAATTATAGCAATACAAAATAATTCCAATAAAAACTAATCAAGAGTAATACAAAATACTTTACAACACGTTGTGTGTTACAACTGTCAGTGAGTTGTTGTTTTTACAACACCATGTGTTTTACAATCTATAGTTTAACAAAACAGTAGTCAAGAATTAAACAAAAAATAGATAATGGAAACTCAAATTCAATGTTTTAGTTTCCATTTCTCATTTAACAAGTCTTTCAACATCCTAATCAGATTCACTCTTTACATTTTATTTGTTTACTTTTCTGCCCTCATTTGAATGGCAAGGGAACCATACGTGAAGCCACTGAATAACCCTTCCATGGTTTGATGGAGCTGGTGTGAGGTGATTTCATGAAAGCTCAAGTGTCATAGTATATGTGGCGTGGCAGCTAATAAGTCTGTTTTACATTGTGCTGGTGACAATTTAATTTGTCTCATTTGTCTCCGTACCATTAATCAAATTCAATTAACAAACAAGTCAATCTTGCACTTGACTCATGCAAATTAAGTCAATTCTATCATTAATCATAGTGATAGCAAACAAATGCTTCTTAGATGATCTCATTGTTGAAACCCTGCTTGCATTTTCTAGTTGCATGTACCTAGTGTAAACATTTAATTATTGGTTCTTGATAATGGAATGAAATGAACTTGGACAAATGGAAATAAAATGGTCCCATGGAATTGGAACATCTACGTTTACATGGCTTTAGCATGATAACAGATTTGTGTGCATAGGACTTATTTGAAACTCAAATGTCATACTGAATGTGGCAAATTAGCTAGTTGGCTTAACATGATAGCTTTCAAACAAGTTAATTCAGTGAGCAATCAATCTAGTTTGCTGGTGAATTAATTGTGTTCCATGATTGGTCATAGCCAATTATTGGAAAGGCTGTAAATGTCATGGATGAAATAATATGAATAAAATTCTGGTTTCTGGTTTACTTGAAATGCAATGAAAAAACTACTATGAAAACATAAGATAAGGTTGTGTAACATATTGCCATTCGTTTATATAATTTCTTTGGACACAAATGCTTTACACATTTAATTGCAATAGTAACGTGTCTACGAAAATGGGAAAATAGAGACCATAATTCAGTAGTTTTTAGCGTGAGTGTATATGTATCCTGATACATATAAGCTCAACCTAGCATTTACGAAAATAGTTTCTTTGTACAGTGAAAGAGCTTATTGGTGTTACTATATGCGATAGCCATATAACAAAGTAAATTGGTACAAGGCTATAGTGGCATATCCAAAAAATACATGGACGCATGTATACGCAGTTGCATACAGGAATACATAAAAGCTTAGATGAAAAGTTAATTATAGTTAATTATAAAACATCTTTGTACACCAAATCAATTAAACCAATCATGGCCATTCGTATAAAAAAAAAAAAAGGAACTTCTTGAGAAAGCTTTATAGACAAGGAAGCAAATGCAAATATAAACCGAAATTGCAAAATCTTTGGCAACATCTTCCTTTCAGTTCCTTATGCTACAAATATTCAACATCTTATAGCTGTCCATATTAATTGTATCTCTTCGTGTATGTTAAAGCCATATGCTTATTCTATTGCTTTCGGTATTATTTCATGAAAGCTGAAATGTCATAGTATATGTGGCATAAGAGCCAATAAGTCCATCTCACATTTTGCTGATGCGAATTTAATTTGTCTCATCTGTTCTTGAACCATTAATCAAAGTCAATTAACGAACAAGTCAATCTTACAATTAGCTTCTGCAACTTAAGTCAATTCTATCTTTTACTCATTAATGAAATTAACTAATCAGTTTAACAAGATAGCTTTGAAACAAGTTAGGTCAGTAATGAATAAAGCTGTTTGACTGATGAGTCAATTGAGTTCAATAGTTAGTCATAGTGATAGCAAACAAATCCTTGTTTGATGGTGTCATTGTTGAATTTGCTTCTGTGTCCCTCTCTGCACTTTTGCTCTAGCTTGAAGAAATGATGCTTCATGATTCAAGTATTAAGTGTAACTAGGAACCTTTCTTGAGTTACATCCATTG
>VDFB02324057.1:0-48713 GCA_007258455.2 Sequoia sempervirens | reverse complement strand
TCAGTGAAAAAAAGCTTATGCATGTACCATACGAACAAAATGATGAATTTAAACGATTTCCAACTCATTTTTTTATTAATATTTGAAATTCGGCGAAATTCAATTTCATGGATGAAATTTGCTGAATACTGTGACACAAGCAATGATAACGACCAAATTCTGACCTTGGTAGCTCAGTTTTTAGTCAGAAGTAAAATCAGTCCAGTAAGGATTTATATTCCTTCTGTCTTTAATTTTGGTTCTTGGACAGCGTGTATATTTCAAGTAAACTGTAGGTCAAAGCAATTTAAAAGTTGAAAAATAAAGTTCAATTCAGGAGAAATAAAATAAATCGTTTTGAGTAAAGCATTGAGTCTATATTTAAGAAAGACATCTCAATGAAATAAAAAGAAAGGTTTACGTGTAAATTTAAAAGGAAAGTTATGTGAATGGTAGTAGCAAAACAAATAACATGGAGGCATGGCATAGCTCCTTCACAGAAGCAACACAAAGCTCCTCAATAGCAGGATACAACACCTTCACAGCAACAACATATAGTTTCTTCAAATCAACAGCTTCATGAGAGCAACTCACAGCAGCCTCAGATACTCATGAACCCTAACAACAATACAAAAAATTTGTACACAGAAAAACACCTGCAAATCACCACCAAATACAACAGCAAAACATAGAGGGCCACAGCCATAACAATCTCATAGCAAATCCTCAGAGAAGACCTCGCAACAAATATTGATGCAGTTAAAAAACTAAAGTTCATGTTCTTGAGATGGTCGAGGGACATCTCAGATGTCTCGGGGATGGGCAAATGTCTTGTGACCTTTCCATAACTTTTTCTAATGTCCCAGGGATGTTCCGGGATTTTGCAGAATATTGGGGATGGCCAGGGGATGTACCCTGCTGTATTGCATTCTGGAAATGCCACTGGGGAGAAGGATGTGGGTTTCAAAGCCAGGGATGGGGACAGGGATTTCAGAGCTGGGGATGCATCCCTGTGTAACCTTAAAAATTAGTATATCTTGTGTACTTTTAAAATAATGTCAGGATTCCCAAGCAAAAATTACTGTATTTTGTACTCTGAGAGTTCTTGACATTGGGTTTGAATAATGAATTTACCATGGATTTGCCCTCTTTGTGTTCGGGGAATTTCATATTCTTTTTCCAACAGGAATATATTAAGGAAGCATAAGCTTCTTTCAACAACACTATCATTACAACTCTATGCCCAAGAGGTGTAAACTACAGCTGTATATGGGGATATTGGTGGCCTGTAATATCCATGCATTGTTAACATAATCAGATGTTAAACAATAATAAAAATAATAGGAATGGCTTATGTATATTAATAATTATATTAGTATATAATTAACTAGGTATATTATAATAGTTTTAAATATATTATATATTTTGTTAATTAATATTTATAATAATTTATTAAAACATAGTACTTTATAACTAATATATATGAAAATTGATATATTTTACAATGATAACTATTAGTATAATATCACAGTAGAATAATGATTATAATATATATTATTAATTGTTTATTAACTAATATTAATTATTATAGTTATTAATATTGTATTCTAGAATATTATAATATTAGTTATTATTTTAACAAAATATAACTATATAATGTAATTGTATTATTATAAGTATATTATTATAATTGTACTATAATAATGTAACTAATAATAAATCATAATACTATATTATAATTACAATATGTTACATAAATATATAATAGACTAATTCCAGTGGATTAGTATTTTATATATATTATAGCTTAATTAATTTTTAATGTATATTAATTAATAGAATAGTATTAATATATAATAATATTAGTATAATTATATTTAATGTTACAGAATAATATTATTTATTATAATTAGTAAATATTTACATCCCTCCCATCTTAAAACTCTATGCCATTGAGCATGCACCAGGTTCTACCCTCCATCATTCCTCGGTTATAGTATGTATACCTGTGCTTAAGTGTAAAATTATGTTGAGGTTCTTGTAGTCTTTGATTTTTGTAGCTCTTGCCTGGATGCGGTTGACATTGCTCCTGACTTTGATCTTACATTTGCCTCCATAAGATCTCTGCATTGTAGACATGTTTATCTTCTATGTATTCTGGAATTTTGAAAGTTTATACATGGTTGGCAGTGCCAGTCATAATTTTGTACAATTCTATTTTATAATGAAGAAGAAATTAGGTTACCTCTCCAAATTGGCCTCAATAAGATGTCACAGTTTATTGCATGATACTAATAGAAATTGAAATATTGTTTACATCTGATGCGTGTCTAAAATTTGTGCTTATAACAAACTCAGTTTGTATGTTCATATTTGGATATATAGCTGAGGCTAGGGAATTTTTTGCTTGTGGATTTTAGTCAGGTCGAAAGGAAACTGTGCTGGATTTAGCAAAGTTTATTGACAAAGGAGTTCAAGTAAAGCTCACTGGTGGCAGGCAGGGTATGCTACCTTTTCTGTATCTCTAATGTTGTATTCATGGCAATGAAACAAGGGATGTAGTCTTATAACTGTAACACTCTGGTTTACAATTGCATGCTGCTTTCTCAAATTTTTGTTTGCATATGGTAGTTACTCAAGAAGGTTCTTGTTTATGGATGCAATTGCTTGCATTGCAGTAATTTAAGCCGTTTTGTTCACTAGAATAAAAATTTAAATATAGTTTTGTTATTCTACTAGTTAAAAGTTACCAGAACTGGAAATGTAAGCAAAAACAAATATTAATATGGAAAAGAGTCATCTGAAAGATCAGACTAAGTTGGCATTTGGACCATTGGGGTCATGTTGTTTTAGATCATTGGAGTCTAGCCAAGACATTTGAGTGTGAAATTGTCATCAGACCAGTATATAGTGGTGTGAAAGGATTGGTGCAGACTCGAAAAGGCGAGAATGGTGAGATTGCTGGTTATAGATGGGGAATGCTCTGTTAGCCCCCTGAAAATTATAGTTTGCCTTGGTGAATGCCTTGATTGCCCTAGTGAACACATTATTGGCAAAAGCGACATGTGTCTTTTGGTGGACAATGAGTGGAATTTGAAGCGTTATGGTATTTGTACTTCTACCATGGTGCTTGGCTTTTCAACTTATTGTGTTTTGGAGGTTGTTGGAAGCATAGTTGGAAAATTTGAACTTTGCAACCCGAAATGTTGATGTGAACTCAGGGCTTGGCAAAACTCGGCAAAAAATACCGTAGCAAAACCATAATTATACACAGAAAATATAAACTAATACATTTAGAGAGCACGTAAGTCTATCTTGATAATCAGTTTGTCATAATTCAAAGATTATGTGTGATATGATCCCCAAATCAATAAATTGCATAGTTCCACTATTCATTGAAATAGGGGGACCAAGGGCTTGGATTTGGAGACAACAAGGAGATGGCGACAGAGAGGGGTTTGGGGGCAGAGCCCCCAGTGGGGTCAAGGGGGCAGCACCTCTCATGGGGGTATGAGGGCAGCATTTACGATATTTTTCTTTTCAAAGTATGGTTGGAAGTTTAAATGTTGTCTTTCCAAGTTTGGGAGGGCAAGATTCTCATTCAATTGATGGTGGTAGTCCATTCTGGGACTGTTGCAAGTGATGTAGTTGTTTTCCTTCATGTTGGGGGATGTGAGAGTTTTTCATTTGGAGTTTTGGGTTGTAGTCCTTCACTTAGTTTTATGGATGGCGTGGGCAGTATTGGGCAATCATGTTGTTGATGGGTGGATTAGTAGTTGTAGTCCATTTCCCCATAAGTTCTAGTGATTGTTGTCCCTTCTATTACTGTAGCAAGAGTTGCTATTGGTTTGTCTTGGTTTCATTGATAATTTGTAGGTGTAGAGAGCACAATAGTTGCCATGTATGCTCTTCTATTAGCCCATGAGACATGTAATTAACTTGTAATGACTGTGATATTAGCATGAAGAGCTTTATTCACTTTCTTGTAATTTTTCCTAGTGAAGGGTATTCTCTAACAATATGCTTTTGAGTTGCAATGGTGTGTTTATTTCTGATTTGAATGTTTAGTTCACTGTTTGCTAGACTGCATTTGCCTTTGCATGTTAAGTGGGTTTGAGTGAGTGTGGAGAAATCTGGACCCAATGTATAGATCAATGAGGATATGTGTAATTTGGAGAACCCAAAAATCCAATAGGGCATATATATATATTATATACCCACTTCAAAATTATCATTTTTGATAATTTGTATAATCTCTCTCTCTCTCTCTCTAAGTTTTTTATTAATATTTAGTTTAATGAAAACCATCTCTCAGAGAAAAGAAAGAGAGACATTTCACTTAATAAAAATTGATAATATTATTACATAAAATTTATAATATTGATAAATTGAAGTAGACAAGAAAGTGGCTTTGATATTGTTGATCTGGACAAAAATATGCTAACCATGGAGGAGTGCTGAATTTGCTGAGATGGTCTCCTGCTTAAGAAACTGTAAATAGGAGCTACAAAAAATAAACGGAAGCTGCTGCTATAATTGAAAGTAATAGAAGATAAATGTCTTTGGTTTGTGATGTTAAAACTTCTATGTTGATGTGGGAAGGCCTAACTTATAGGTCGAACCTAGAAATTTTAAAACTAAATTGGAAGACTGAAATCTTAGTTTTATAAAAGATATTGACTATTTGATTTTGAACTGCAAAGGACAGCACCAAACATTTCCAAAAACCTCAAAACGGGTCTCTATTAGCATGCTAACAGTACTTCTGAAACAAACATGAGTTGAGATAATCATAAATTTCTCAGAAGTAAGGGCATTGTGTTTAGCCTATGACTGGTCTTCATAGATTGCCTGCCCAAAAGTAGTCACTAAACACAACTACTGCAAACTTCCCTTTTACTTCACAGACAATATGGCATGTTAAATCTAGATGAATTTACTCACGTGAACATCAATGGCATTTGTGAGTGAAATTTTGATGAAACCCTAGCTAGTATAGCTATTAAAACCTTTAGAAGTAAAACCATTTTACTTTTGATTCTGACTTTTCCATCTAGATCTGCAACTTTTGAGTGTGAATGACAGTAGTTAACCATGAATACAGTTTCACCATGTTCCTTAGATTCTGAATCAAGAAAATCTTCCTGGCAAAATGAATAATAGACAAGCAAAAAAACCCCATACTGTCCTTGAATGCTCTCATGGTGTAAAAAAATCAAATCTTATATTAGCAACAAGTGTTTGAGAGGTCTAATGCTATATTTCCACATGTTTGAGCCCAAGTACATAATGCGGTAGGCATCTAAATGTTATTCTACAGCTGCCTGAAAGGCCTTACCAGCTCGCAGCAATAGGTTACAGCCAAAGAAAGTTTCTCCTTCAATCCCAGACCAACATATATTGCTGGTCACTGAAGCCATATCCAACAGTGGAGATTAAGAGCTTAAAATTGGAAGGTGCAAATTCAAACTTAATTTGCTAATTTCCTTTCCCTCCTTAGGTATTCAAATATTTTGGCCCAATAGGTCTCTTTAGAACTGTTCAAGTGTTTGCAAGTGTTTAGAGGCAGTTTGAGAGGTTTTTGAGCATTTTAGAAGGTTTAGAGTGTTTGGGAGGCATAAGTACTGGGTTTCATAAGCAATTAGCTCTCTCTAAAGACCCTTGCTTGATTCTAGAGGCAATATGACTATACACTTGGCCTATATGCTAGCTTGAGCTCAAAGGATGGCTTTGTAGCTTATGGAGTTTGTGTGAGGCATGGGTTGAAGATCTTGTTGGATCCCACTAATCATAAGATCAAACCCTATGAGAAGAACTTGAATACTCTTCCAAAGGATGAAAGATTTACATAAATACCTTTTTAAATTCTTAAAGCAAGGACCCCTATCCCATATAATATAATCAACTACCTCAATACATGAAGTGCATGATCCAAGTTCAATCAGAATGTAAGGTGACCGTGTGCAATCATAAGTCCTGGTTACCCCTCCAAGCAGAGGCAAACCAACACTAATATAATATTGAATAAAGTCATACATCCAACTCCCTTCAATAAATAATACAATGCAAGTCCAATCCAAAGCACAAGGACATGCGCTAGAGCTAGTCATGCAAAGAAGTCAAAGAACATTAGGAGAACATCAACATTCCCAACAAGGGAAATATACCAATCAAGGGCACCAAAATGTATCAAGGAGTATGCCCACCCAAAAACTTGGTAGTGCTGACCTATATCTAATCTGCAACAAACACATAACCTCATAACTCATTGAAAGTTCAAGCAATCAAAACCTACAAAGTTACAAACTATCAATTGACCATGGACCAAGCAAAACAAGAAGACCAAAGGCTAGGACACTTGATCACAAACTTGGAAAGCAAAAGTGGGGTTTCATTTTGTTGGGAAAAATGGGGTGTGTGTGCAAGCCACGACAAATAGTACCTACAAAGCTCACTATGAAAACCTCCATCCCAAGCACCCAGTAAATAGGAGACAGAATACGTGAACCCTTCAAATGGTAAATAGGAAACCGTGAGCTAAAACTACCCAATATGTGGTGCCCAAATCCTTTGTTAAAAATCCAACACTCAAATCACAAGATGAGTCCACTTGCTAAAAATAATATATTCCTTTGACTTGCCATATGCTCATCTTAATCTACTCACCAACTTGGGTGCTACATTTTAGCTCCATTATCTTCATTTAAAGATGCCTTATGACATGTCATAATATGCATCGTAAGTTGGTTAGCAAGTGCAACTCTTGCTTATGACTCTTTAATGTGTCATAAATGCTTTTACATTTCCAATGTGGGAGGCCCAACTTTTGGAATTTGGGAGGCCGCTTGGGCCTGTTTTCTTTAAATTGTAATGCTTGGAGAGATCTACAAACCAGGCATCCTTGGAAGTGATGCCTAACAACTTGGAATTATTTTTGGGACTTGAAGTTGAAACAACCTCAATAGCCCAAAAATAGAGTTTTTTTCTTCTATAGCTTGAAAATTGCATTTTTTACATTCTGAAAATTAGAAGCAAGGTTGAGACACCTTTTCTAACAGTACGGTCATACCTAACCATCTCAAACTTGGGGGAAAAAAATTGCCATACTAGCAAACCCAAACCCTAATCCGATGTGTATTCAATACAGTAACTTAATCTCATATTCTTTGTTTTCTTAGTTAGAACAACTTGTAGTACCTCCTATTGCGAATTGGGCTTTTCCATGTAACATACTTCTTTATGGAAATTTCATCTCATTTGAGGATCGTTCATGATCCTTAGATATTGTGACAATGGCAAGGAGGTTAGGAAAAAAATATTACATAGAAATTTGAATGCATTGAGTTTTCATCTTTATCAAGTTCCAAATTTCAATGGTCTTTTCTATTTTCTAGTGTCGTTATTTTATATGTTGCACTTTTTCTTGTTGGTACACAATCAATTTTTTTGCATTTTTCAATGTTCATGACATTGAATATAATTTTGCTGGGATGATTCTTGAGTATATAATGTTTTCCAGTATTACCATGAATCATAGCTGAGTTTTGGGTTTGTAAACATATTTATTCCAAAATTAGGGACAAGGAATATGGTATATATCCTAGGGCAGGGCTGCCTCCCATCCTAGAGGGATATTTTAACTTGGAGTCAAGTGCTTTGTTGTTCAGATATTTGAAGGTGGTCGCTTCTAAATTGTGATTCCATTTTTAGTATGGCCATACGAGGTTCTGAAAACGTATCTTTTTTTCCCCTTCTTTCTCGTATGCCCAATTTGACTAGTGAGCGAAATCTTTGGTTAATAAAAAAATTTCTGCTTGATTGGGATTTTCATGCTATTGTCACACTTTCAGGAAAAAGAAGAAAATATGACAAATCAACAATTGTTTCCTACAAGTTTCATCAAAATTTCCAAATTTTGCCCCTTTTCTCAGTTTTTCATATTAAATCATTAATCTTTCTGGGATTGTTGCTGGTTGTTTGTCCTGGACAATTTTTTCCTAACATGTTTTACTATTGTGTGCCCATTATTAGCTATGTGGGAGTTTCCATGTTCTTGATTCAATTTGAGTTTGCTGACCATAAAATGAGCATTGTCAAAGAATGTTATTGTTGAGTGATATTTGTCCTCTACTCACAGCTGCACAAAATCCTTTATGGTCGCATGTTTGTTCTTATTTTATAGACATCAATTTTCAAATGACTAGAAATCTCTTGCTTTAAATTATTTTCTAATCAGTTAGACAGTTGTAAGAACTTTGATATTAGGCATGGATGCAAACTGATAGGAGATACAGGATTATTTCGTCAATGAGATAATATCTTTTAAATAAGCTTTTGTATAGTCAGGGTGCACATGTCTGATAGATCTTGTTTCAATCTGAATTTCAGTGACAGGTACCCTGAAAGGCTATGATCAACTACTAAACCTTGTGCTTGATGAAGCAGTTGAATTTCTCAGAGGTACTCTTTCATAGTGCTTATTTTGATTTTTCTGTTTAGACTGCCAAGATTAACTGCAGGGATCTTTTATGTGCAACATTTTCTGGTGTAGTCTCTGTTTTATTTTGTGTTCTGGTTCACTAGAACAAGTTAATGGTCATTGCTACTGCATTAAAGTGTGGTAAAGAGTACTCTTTTGACTGTACTGATTTTTCCCTAGTTGAAAGCCTTTAGCTACCAGTATTAACGTATTCTTATCAGCGGATCCATCTATGCCATGTTTATTTAATGCTAATAGATCCATTTTCCTTATACGTCATTTTGTAGACTTGGAAGTTGAGACCAATAGCATTATTGTCTTCAGGTAAATCGGCTGGTTTGCAAGTGTGGTAGTTCATCATAATAATTTATTCTTCTTGAATTCCATATGTATTTCGAGCTCATGTGGCTCTCCATATAGGTGAATTATCAATTATTCCTTCCCTCAGTTTTTTTGGGTAGATTTATGTTCTTTAGCTTGTCTTTCTTGTTTCCGAGTTTGCTGTTTGCAGACCCAAGCTGATAATTTACCTTCTTTTTTATCAATATATGTTATGTCTGGCTTAAAAAATTGCTTTTGCAAGTCTTATGAACTTTATGTTTACATGCTTCTAACATAACATTTCTCATTAGTCTCTTTTAAGATTTATCCATATGCACACAGTATTGTAAGGTTTGTGATACAAGGTATAAGGTAAAAGCAGTATTTTAGGTTTCTTCCAAGCAAGACACCAAATTGGTGTATGAGACGACCCCCTTGGAGAAGTCCACAAATGGATAGTTCTATTGATTTACCTTACATATTGCCTATCATGTACAACGTTAACCTTCCTCTAGATTCAAACATGTTACCTCTTCTATGGAGGCACATGCTTTTACTCAGAGGGCTCTAAATCATGGACAACTTGAGTGAGCCTAATGCAAAGGCTTGTGTACTCTGAAGTGGAGGTCACAAGTTCAAATCCAGAGTTGGGTAGGGTTGTAGATCTCATTTGAACAAATATACAAGGTAAATAGAAAAATTACTCCATTCTGGAATGCTTGCATAAGGGGGTTCTCATACACCAAATTACAAAACTACCTCTACCTTTATTACTGTCAGCCTTACAGAAATGGAGGCTCTGAACCATGATGTTCAATCCGAAATGTAATCTAACTATTTCCCAAATAGATAAATTTAAATGTCTCTAATTTTATTCAATAAACAAAGATATATTATTTATTAAAATAATAAAAATTAAACTGTGCAGCATCAATAAATATATCAATTAAACATTTGAAGCAATGACTGCAAATAAAACTTGTTAACACATATCTGTAAATCAAGGAGAGGCTGCTATTCGGCACTCAAAGGAATAGTTACAGGTCCAGACTCTCCGCGGCAAGGAAGCACCCCCAGAGGAAACTGGTTCTTACACAAAACCCAACCTCCCTTTATGGCATAAATAACACAGCCCTGGCCAGGACACTCCCAGGTGTACGCTGTACCTCGAGTTGGACACACACTATGTGCCCCTTCTCCAAATGCCTCAATGCCAGTCAATGACCCTAACCGTCACTCCTTTGTGCCCTCTAAATTTCTCTATACCTTTTTCTCTTCTCTCCTTGAATGTTCTCCATGCCCCTTTCCAAGTCTCACATAAATGCTTTATTTAAGCTTTAAGGGGTGGTTTCCAAACCATTGCACCCTTTCACGAAGGTTGTCTTTTAATAATTATTTAAATAAATAATTATTCTTCCCCTTTTTAAAGAGTGTTTATAAATATTCTTTATTAATCACGCGTTTAAGTTTTTAACCAAAGGATCATAATATCCTTTTTTTTTTTCATCTCCCTTTTAATTCTAAAGGATTATTTCATAGGTTTCTCTTCTCTTGGGGAAAAGGTCACATAACACTAAAACTTTTAAAGAATTTTCCATCCTGCAATTGTAACTTCTTTTATATGAATTTGACAGTTAGACACACTTTCCCTGAAATGTTTTCTGTTATATTAACTATTAATCTTTGGACAAGTTTTAAAAAAAAATTAAACCTTATTCTATGCTTGGAAGAAGCTGTATATTCTGAGCAATGATACTATGGCTAATCAATTTATCAAAGCTGAGCTGGTTTGTTGGCCTGGTCCATGTCTTTGCTGCACAATCTTGTTCAATCTTTAAACTATATGCTATCGTCCATGTTAACTATAATGCCTTTTCATTTACCCAAGCTAAGAAATGAATGGTTATGAGGTTCTGTAAGCCTATATTGTGTGCATTGGTGGCACAAAGGTACAAATAATATATTTCGTATGTTACACCAAGTTTCAAGGATGGGGACAGTTGGGGATGAATTTTTCGGTAGTCCATTTTTTAGGGGATGATAGGGGATCCATTTTTTAGGGGATGATAGGGGATGACTACTAAAACAATAGGGAAATTTTAAAACTCTAGGGAAATTTCAAATATTCATATGATCACATTTATAAGGCATTCATCAGATATATTATAGAACTTTATTACATAATATTAGAGCTGAAATGAGATTTTACATGAGAGTTGACACACAAAGTAACAAATGTCAAAATTTTGTTGCTTTCATTGTCAATGTACATATATAATATATATTATATAAAAATTACCACAAAATGCCCAAAGGATGTGGTCATCTATGTATGTATAAAAAAGCATTACTTTTTCATCCAACATGGCCCAAAATGATTTTTGTTTTTTAAAATTAGACACGGTGTTTGGGGTGGCAACCCCTAGTGGAGCCGAGGGGTAATGCCCCTTGTGGGGTCCAGGGGTTCCGGGGATAGTTTCCATTTCCCACTCCCTATCATGATATAGGGCAAAGTTGAGGGGTGGAGCCCCTACCACCCAGCACAGGTTCTTTCCTTTGAGACCATGCAGACCTTCAAGGCGCATGCAATTTTTTGTAATTTTTAGTATTTATAACCAAGCTCCAAGAGTCTTCTAAACCCTTCAAAATTTATGAGCAAAAAGCATTGGACTCTCAATAAGGACTTCCCAATTAATTGTATCTCACCACATGTAACAGTTAATTATCCCCAATGAATCAATTGGCACATATTCATGAGTAGGTTCCAGCTGATAGGATTTGAAGTTGGGGAAAGCCTTTAAATGGGCCTTGGACAATAACGTTTTGGAATTTTTTATTTCCTTTCTCAATTAAAAAATGTTTGCTCCCTCATATTATCATCCATCTGAGAGTTAGAAAATTTCATAGAAGCAGCAATATAGGTTTTTATGAGTGAGATTATCTTTCCATGGCTGTTGTCGTGCCTTCAAAATGTGATACATCAATTTTTCTTGAGGAATAGACCATGTTATGCTTGTTGAGTTTAGAGTTCATCTTGTGTTTTATCACCATACATATTACCAGGATCAATAAAAAAAGACTCCATAATGGTAGATGGTAGTGAGAAAGCATATGTTAAAATTTAAAAATTAATTTGGAAACCTTATTGAGTCTGATGCTTTTATTTTTTATTTTTCAGAGTGTTTTTAAGTGGGGATGGTAGTGGGAAACATGATTTGGGAAGCCCTTATTGAGAATCAAATGCTTATATTTTTTATTTTTCCGAGTGTTTTTAAGTGGGGATAGCCAAAAATTGCTGCATTTGTGGAATGTTTCGGGGATGGGTTTGCATAAAAATGAGGGCCGGGATGGTGGGGGATGTTTCTGAGGCGTCCCTGTGTCCCTGGAATATCCCTGGCATGGGGACGCCTTCAAAAGGGCAGGGGATGTGCCCTAGTGTATCATAGCATATTTTTGATATTAAGGCCAGACAAACAACCGATATATTGTCCTTGGTTTTATATTGTTTTTGTTTTGAGTAGGGAGTTTTTCACAAGAAATGTGGCTTTTTCTGAGCTTTGCATTTTTTCAAATACCTTCTTAAATGAATGATATCTGTTCAACAAGAGTTATCTCTAGCAATGCAACCTTAGATTATCCAGAAAAAGAAGCATTAAAGTAAATTTGAGTAACACCCGCGATTTGGTGCTGACATTAGTCAATGAAAGTGAAAGTGGTAAACCTAATTTGGTCGATGCCCCTTTTTTGTAGTTTAACTGAAAATGAAAGACTGAAGTGGATTTGAGTTTCTTTACTGCTTGCTTAATTTAATGTTTGCTTCCCAGATTTCATTTTCTGATCGTCCCTTATCCTTCTCTCTGCAATAACATCTTTTTTAATTCCTTTGAGGGTGCCACAAAGTTGATCTCATGGTTACACTGATGGATAAATTCTGTCAGTTTTCAGCATTTCATGCTTTCAGATGACTCTAGATACCGTCAGTTCAGCATACATCATATTGATTTTGTTGTTGATTCAAGAGATGCAGGATGATATAACTAAATCTCTCATGATACTGCAGATCAAGATGATCCTCTCAAGACTACTGATCAGACAAGGCCCCTTGGTCTAATTGTAAGTTCTTTCTTTGCATTTCTTAAGCAAATATATACATTTCCAAGTTCCAACATAAACTAGCAATAAAAAGTAGATAAAGAAACAGTTAAATGTTTACCAGGCATCTCCTAACCTGGCTTTAGGAATTAACATTATTTAATTTAGACCTTTTTACCGTTTAGTCAGAGTTAAATGTGTGGTTACATCCTAGAGAGTTGTTTGATTTTGTAGAATGGTGTTTGTTTAGAAGGGAATTATGGAACAGTCTGGTGACATTTCTTTACCTTGTTTGCAAAATCTTTAATGCTCTCGTTCTAGATGCACTACATGCTTACATTATTGTCTTAACTGTGTTATATTTTGACAGGTTTGTAGAGGGACTGCTGTTATGCTTGTTGCACCAACAGATGGAACTGATGAGATTGCAAATCCATTTGTTCAGACTGATGCTGCTTAATTGAATTTAAAAATGTATTTTGATAAATGAGAAACAGAATCTTGTATTCTTTGCTCTTTTGTACAAGGCAAGACATTTTTGTTTTCAAAATGTTATGCAATAGAAAACTTAGCAATCTTTTAGTTGGTTTACTGTGCTAACGGATTGAAAGGCAACATCTATGGATTGGAAAGATTTTCCTTAGCAAAGTCTGAATGTGAATAGAAAACTAAGATTGCATATTATAGTGTTTTCGCTATTCAAGACAGCAGTGCATGCTATTACAAAGATTAAAGAATATATATAACTACAATTTACCTGTAAGTCTTGTTTTTTAAAATTTCTTTCCATGAATTGCTACTTTTGAGGATCAAAGGTATATTTTTGTCGTTGACGGTTTGTTTTGAGGAAAAATCATAAGCACAATGCCAGGAACTGAAATCAGGAATAAATCTGATCAAAGTTTGAATGTGAATGGAAAACTAAGACTGCACATTATTGTGTTTTTCGCTATTCAAGACAGCAGTCCATGCTATTAAAAGATTAAAGAATATATATATAACTACAATTTACCTTACGTATTTTATCTTTAAAAATACTTTCCATTAATTGCTACCTTTGAGGGAAAAAGTTATGTTTTTTTGAAGTTTATGGTTTGTTTTGAGGAAAAATCATAGGCACAATGCCAGGAACTGGAATCAAGAATAATTCTGAGATAGAAAATCTATTTTCTATTAGTACACCAAACTCTTGACTAGAATGAATTTTACCACTGAAAAGTAATAACTAATATATATATATATATATATTTGATGAAGTTAAATTTTACTAATCAGATAAGGGACGAATCCTAAGCCAACATACAAACCGAGGAAGCCTAAGAGAACATCCAAAAGATCAGGAACGCAAACAAAGAGTGAGGCCAGGTCATAAGTCTTATGGCCTCACATTGGGGGCTACACAAAATCAAGACACAACATAAGCAATTTAATTTTCACCCAAGCGCATTACTCGTCATAACATTTTCGTCCTTATCTTTATCATTTGCAAAGACCACCTCATTATCTTTCTTTGAAGGACGTGTAGACTAGTGGTTGTTGGTTCGAGTCTTGCATATAAAACTTAAAAAAAAAAAAATGTTATATACCAAATATTGAATTTGTAAAATTGTTGGCATAAAAGTTAAATATCATTGTGTTGGATTGGTTGGGAGATAATTGTGGAGGCATTTTCATTCAATGTGGTAGATTTAAGTGTTTGAGTCTCTATAATGAAACAAATTGTACAAAAGAGGAAATATGTTATAAATATTTGATAATAGTAAGTCACTTAAGAAAAATACAAATTGTAATATGATGATAATAAACTACGAGCTCATATATATATTTTATTTATATTGATTTAATATTTAAATATAATATTTAAGGCGACCTAAATATTTAAATATAATATTTAAGGCGACCTAAATATTTAAATATAATATTCAAGGCGGCCTAAATATTTAAATAAGAATATAATTTGATCATATAATTTAATTAAGAGGTAGCCACAATTTGACTACTCATGGTTTTATGCACACTATAGGATTAAGGGCATGGAATGTCCCCTTCTTTAGAGAAGATTTTTCTCTATGTTGATCAATTGTGGGTGTTTTTACACGAAATCTTCATTTTTCCACATGGCATTTTCAATTGGCAAATTCTTCTATTGAATGAGATACTCAATGATTAGCTTAGTCCTCAACTTCTTTGTGCTTGTTTGGAGAATTTAACTTTGGATCCAAGATGATTCTTCTTCCATCTAGTTTTGGTAATATTGTTTCTACAAATATTTGTCGATCAATTACCTTTTTTAAACGTGAAACAAGAAAATATATCTCTTTGTTGTTGGAGGTAACTCAAACTTATAGATTAAACTACCTTTTGTAGAATTTGATATGGACCATAATATTTTGGTTTTAACTTGTTATTCTTTGTTTGTTGCTTCAGGGAAATTTGCTTATAAGGTTGTAATTTTAAGAAAACTCAATCACCTCCTTCAAAATTAGTTTGGCTATGGTGTTAGTCAAATTGTTGTTTCATTTTATTGTGTCATGACCAAGTTCTCCTTTAGTCTTGAAAGCGCTTGTTGATGATTCATTGAATGCCTTCCATAGCTAGAATTTTTGGTGTCTCCTTCAATAATGATGTGATGGATGGGGGATGGTATCCATATAATGCCATAAAAAAGGGTAGTTGTGAAGAACTATGGCAATACATATTATATCACAATTCTATGAGTGGTAGCCATTTTGTGCATAATGATTACTTATTTGAAGTGAAACAATATAGATGCCCTTTGAAACACTTATTGATGACCTTAGTTTACCCATTTGATTGATGATAGTACAAAGAGTTGTGGACCAATTGAGTACTCAAACAAGAGAATAAATCTATTCAAAAGTTAGCAATAAAGATAAGATCATGATCGTTGACTATAACCCTTGGAATACCATGTAATTTTGTATATTCTCAATAAATGGTTTTGCCACTATACTTGCTATAGAAGATGGTTTGATGCAGTAAAATGAGCACATTTAGTGAGGTGATCCGCCACTGCTATGATGACCTTTTACCTTTAATTTTAGAAGGCTTGTGATGAAATCCATTAAGACCTTTCCCCATCATTGGTTAGGAATAACTAAGGGTTGCAAATGACCAAGCGTCTTGATTGTCTCCCCTTTATTTTTTCGACATACCAAATATTTTGTCACAAATTTTTGAAAATCACCTTTAAGCCCTTCCTAAAAGAAATTTAGCTTGATCCAATGATGTCTTCAAAAATCTTGAATGACCCTCAACTTGAGAACTATAGAACTCTTACTCTTCAATAATTTTTAGAGTAGAATTGTTGTATAGGTATAATCTCTCTTTATAACACAAAGAGTCTCCCTTCCAACAAAACATATTTGAGCTATTGGGATCATTTTGCAAGTATTGAATGTGATTACTTATAGCAACAACATTCTAGCACTCTGCTTTGGCTTCTTCAACCCATTCTGTTTTTAAATTTGAAATGACAAACAATAATACCTCATCTTTCTCATCCTTCTTGGATAGTGCATTTGCCATAATATTCCCCTTCCGTTTCTCATAGAGGATATCAAAGTCATTAGGCAACATCTCAATGACCCATTTTTGTCACTCTTCAAAAGATAATTGTTGCTCTAGAAAATATTTTAGGCTATCATGTTCTATCTTAACTTTGAGGTGTCTACCTATCAAATATGACCTCCACTATTTTACTACAAGTAATAGCTAGCATTTCCTTCTTACATAGGGGTTTGAGTTGATTCTTACTCTTTAATGATGGCTTTTAAAAGCAACATGCCTAGAACTAGAGTAGTATAGCCTCCTTCAATCTAAAAAATGCTCTATTAGCTAACTCATTCCATAAAAAAATATTTTTCTTTAGTAGAGCTATGGGGAGTGTTGTTATGTGGCCATATTTCTTCACAAATTTTCTATATATCTGGGGTGCCCTAGAAAGCCCCTAAAGTTTTTAGTGCTTTTAGGAATATGCCACTTCATCATAAACTTAATTTTTTATGATCAACCTTTACTCCGTGAGACACTATGTGACCCAAGTACTCTACTTTGAGACCAAAAACACACTTGGAAGGTTTAATATAAAGTTGGTGTTGTTTGAGAACTTGTAATGCATGATCTACATGGTGCAAATGATTTTCACATGTTTTGTTACAAATCAATATATCATCAAATAACATTAAAACATACTTCCTAAAAAATGACTTGAATATGGAATTCATCAAACTTTGAAATGTAGATGGAGCATTAGTATTACCAAATGGCATCACTAGAAACTCATAATGACCCTCATTATTCCTAACCGTTGTCTTGGAAATATCTTCTTCCTTAATTCTAATTTGGTGATAACTTGATTTAAGATTATTTTTGTAAAAACTATAGATTCATTCAATTCATCTAGTAAATCATCAATGACTAGAATATGAGACTTACCTTTGATGGTGTGCTTGTTTAGATCTCTATAGTTTGGATAGATGTACCAAATGTCATCCTTTTTATGCACAATCATCATGTAAGAGGAATAAGCACTCCATATATGCTTGATGGTACTTGCCTATAGTATCTCTTGAGCCATCTTCTTGGTCTCACTTTTTGTATGTATGGGTTCTTGTAAGCCTTGATGTTGGGTGGTTGGCTCCTTGGTACTAGCTAAGTGGCATGATCTCGATCCCTTTTAGGAGGCATTCCTTTATGCATATATCAAAAAAATCACTAAGTAATGATATATGATTCCTTGTAGATATGGTTGGTTAAAAGCATTTGACTGATAGGTTACAAATAATAATGATTGGGCCACAAATCCATCAACCCTTTTGTTAAGCATCTTCTGCATTTGATGAGAGCTTATCATCTGTGGGGATTTTGTATGCAACTCTCTTAGTTTGACAATCTTGTCTTCTGTTGGAAATCAAGGTGAAACTTGCAACAATATGAACTTAATTAAGTGCTTACAAATCTGAAATTATATATTCAAGATTACCATAAAGGGATTATGTGATTAAAAATTCCAACAATGAAAGCAAAACAACAATACCACAAGTTGAGAATCACAAGTGACACAAGATATACTTGGAGAAACCATTGCGAAAAAAAACTCCACACCCAAAGAGATGCAATGTTTGTATTAATCTTCAATGGAGTACATCAATACAACAATCCTCTCTGAATTTTGGCAACACTTCGTTACTCTGACAACTTGCAAACAAAACTCTTGAAGCTGCCATCTCAATGCTCCAATATATAGAAGTTTGTGGGAGGAAATACCACTTCTGGTACCCCGAAACAACAATTGAAACCACCTAGAAAAACCAAAACCCCCTTAGTGGACAAATTAGAAACATGGTGAAAATGATTAGATGCTCACATGACCTTCACATGGGCGCCTAACCCATAGCCAATCAAAATTGGTCAATACCGAGTGCTCCATTACTCTCCAACAACTCTAACGGCTCAAACCCAGAGCATGCAAGCTTGGATGCCCAACCCAGGATAACATGCAAATAACATGCAAAAACATGCATTTTTGGGTGGTCCCCACCTAGAAAGTGGATGCACAAAAGGAATATGCTCTCGGGATGCTCTGTAACCATCACCATAGTGGGTCCACCTCTATGAATGCAATTGCAATTTATCATAGGAAAATAAATAATAAATATTTTGCCTCTCATGTCCTTAAGGACACTTCCCAAAGAACATGGAGACACATAAAAAACAACTTATGATAGCAATTATAATGTTACCTATTCTAACATTCTCCCACTTGACATTATACATTGCAATTACATCCATGAGATACAAATAAAAGTTATAATCAAGTACAATGATCAAGGCCCATGGCCTTCTTGCACCAAGAAAATTTATTTGTAGTCATTGGCTTCATGAGAGAATCTACAACATTATCCAAAGTGTGAACCTTCTCAATCAAGACCTTGCCATTCTTTACCATTTCTCCCACAAAGTGATACTAAACATCAACATGCTTAGTACAAGCATGATACATAGGATTTTTGGCTAAACATATGGCACTTTGACTGTCACATCCAATCCTCACTATCCTGCAATCAAAACCAATACCTTTACCAAGTCCCTATAACCAAACCACCTCCTTAGAGGCATCTTTAACAACCATATACTCTACTTCAATGGTGGAAAATGCAATCATAGGTCGTCTTTTACTCATCCAAATCATTGCACCTCCAAACAAAGTAAAAAAATAGCCATTAGTTGACCTTCAACTATCCAAGTCATCTACCCAATCTGCATCAACAAAACCTGTATGTCCAATGACTTAACCGCATCATTAGTACTATGATAAACCAAATACTAATCAAAAGTACCACACAAATATCTAAACACCCTCTTAACATAAGTCCAATGCTCTCTACTAGGGTTAGACACAAACCTATTCAAAACTCCCATTGCTTGGCCTATATTTGGCCTAGTGCAAACCATTGCATACATCAAACTACCAATGACACTAGCATAAGGAACTTTAGATATCTCTTCAAAATCATCATCGAAATTAAGACACATATCTAAACTCAACTTAGTATCAACCGAAAATGGAATATTTATTGGTTTACAGTCAGGTATACTAAACCTTTATAAAATGGTATCAACATACTTAGTGTGACTTATCCAAAGCTTTATGTGAACCTAATCCCTATTGATCTCCATCCGAAGGATATATTTTGCAGCCCCCAAATCCTTCATATCAAACATGTCAGAAAGTTGAGTCTTAAGCTCCCTAATCATCACCTTGCTGTTACCCATAAACATGTCATCAACATACAAGAAAATGATTAGCATCTAACCATCAATAACCTTAATGTAAACAAAATTATCCTCCTCACTCCTAAAGAAGCCCAAATTCAATGCAAAGGCATCAAATTTTTTTTACCACATCCTGGGTGACTATTTCAAACCATATAAATATATCTTTAACTTGCAAACCAAGTGTTCTTTTCCTTTCACAACAAAACCGTCAAGTTGTCACATATAAATTTCTTCCTCGAGATCCCTATGTAAGAAAGCAGTTTTAACATCCATTTGCTCAATTTAAAAATCATAACCAACAACAATAGATAAAACGAATCTAATAGAAGTTAACTTAGCAACAAGAGAGAAAATTTGATTGAAATCAACTCCCTCTCTCTGAGAGTAGCCCTTGGCCACTAATATGGCCTTGTACCACTCTAACTGACCATCTACACAAAATTTATTTTTAAATACCCACTTGCAACAAATGGGCTTCCTTCCTTTGGACAAAATGATAAGATCCCAAGTATAACAACTATCCAAAGCCATCATCTCCTCTTGCATGGCCTGCATCCAATACTCACTTTCTTCTGAAGAGAGAGCCTCCTTGAAAGATCTAGGTTAATCATTAGTACTCAATAAAGAAAATACATAATGGTAATCTGATGAGCTATACCTGTCAACTAGATTTTGTTGCCTTGTGGACCTCCTCAAGGTAGGAGTAATGGGCTCTACCTGTTCTTCCTATATTGTGTGCTCATCTTTCACATCACCTAAAATCTCTAAACCTTCTTCTTCTTCCCCATCCTTAGATCCATTTGATTATTCTTCCACATGTGCATCTTTATCTCGAAGTGCACTGTTTTTGTCTTATCTTTCTCCTTTGGTTGTTCTTCACTTAAGTAAGCTCTAAACTCCCTAAAATCGCATCTCTAGAGAAAACCATTTTATGGGTTAGTGGATTCTAAAGATTATAACATTTTACATTCTCACCATAATCAACAAAGATGCATTTCTATGATTTTGGATCCAATTTAGATCACTTCTCTTGAGGCACATGAACATAAGCCTCACAACCAAAGACCCTTAAATGTGAAACAAAAGGCTTTCTACCTATCCACACTTCATAAGGATTTTTATAAACAAGAGATGAACAAGGAGATATTATTAATCAAATAGCATGCAGTACTTACAACTTCTGCCCAAAATCATCTATCAAGCTTAACACCACTCAACATGCTCCTAGCTCTTTCCATCAAGGTTCGACTCATTTTTTTTGCTACCCCATTTTGTTGGGGTGTATAAGGAATAGTATTTTTTTAAACAATACCTGCATGCTTATATAACTCATCAAATTTCCTAGAACAATATTCACCCCCATTGTCAGATCTCAACACCCTTATCTTATAATCTGTTTACTTCTCAACTAAGGCTTTAAATTCCTTAAACTTAGTGAAAACTTCAGATTTTGCATGCATAAAATAAATCCAGGTGTATCTTGAGACATCATCAATGAAAGTAACATAATAATGATATTTTCCAAAAGAGTCAACATCCATTGGTCCAAACACCTCTAAATGAGTGATGTCTAATAATCTCTTAGCTTTATTAGTTCCATTAGGAAATAATGATCTATTCTGTTAACCAAACACACAATGCTCACAAAAATCATTTTTTCCAATAGAATAATTATAAATACTATCAACCAAATTTTTATTCAAAATGGTCTTAAGACCCTTTTCACTTATGTGACCCAATCTATGGTGCCACAACATACATGCATTTTCAGTGCCAATTACATTGGCAGAGTTACAAAAAGTGGAGGCATTAATCCTAAACAAAGTCCCTATCTGAGATCCTTTAGCAATCACCAAGCTCCCTCTTACAAACTTGCAACCAAACTTATCAAATGCCACATGCATTCCAGAATCACTTAATTTGGATACTAAAAGTAAATTTCTCGCAAGTCTTAGAATATGTAAAACATCATCAAGGGTCTTAACCCTTCCATCACTGAAACACAACTCCCTTACCAACAATCTTCTTTGTGCTGTTATTACTAAGGAAAACTTCTCCCCCATCATAAGCTGAATATGAAGTAAACCACTCCTTGTGAGGAGTCATATGGTAGGAGCAACCTGAATCAATAAGACAAACATCATTACTAATAGTGTTAGTTGAAATAAACAAAGCATCAACATCACCATCTTCAGATGACTTTTCTATGGAGGTATCCAAACTCTTTTTCATGTTTCTACGCTCCTTCACATCTCTTACCACAATTCCAACACTTTATTTTTCTCTTCTTGGGGGTTTTAGAACGTCCTTTATACTTTTCTCTCTTTTTATCCCCTTTAGGCCCTCCTTTTTCTTTGGACCTTCCTCGCACATGCAAGGCATCTTGGGAGCCTGCATTCATGGCCTTTCTTCTCATTTATTCTAAAGGAAGTGTAGCAATGAGATTATCCATCTTTTGCTTTGCACCACCACCACTTATGGCAACAATTAGATTTTCCCAAGATTTAGGTAAATAAAAAAGAAAAGAAACACATTTATCTTCTTCTTCTTCTATCGTAACATCTATAGATGCAAGCTGACTTATAACCATATCAAAAGAATTTAAATGTTCTGCAACAAAGTTACCATCCTTCATTTTCAAAAAATATAAATATCTTTTGAGATACAATTTATTATTTAGACTTTAGTTTGGTAAATATCACCTGTCCTCTTCCTCAACTTGTGTGCGATAGATTCTTCTGAAACATTCAAGAGGATGGAATCTACAAGACACAACTGAATGGTTCCTTGTGCCTTCTTATCCATTTTGTTCCAATCTTCATCAGACACATTGGATGGTTTCTTTTCATTTGAAATTGCCAATCACTGATCTCTCTTCATGGAGATCCTCCATCTTCAACTTCCACATCTCATAACCAGTGCCATTGAATTTCTCAATATCTAGATGGGAGGTAGAAGCCATGGTTTTTAATCTTCTTCACAAATATGCAAAACCCACAAAGAAAAATCTCCCATTGTAGCAAAAAAAGTTTCAACACTTAAGAGAAAGGAATCCCTCTCTCAATAGATGTGTTAGCTCTAATACCAAATGTTGGAAATTAAGGTGAAACTAGCAGTAATATGAACTTAATAAAGTGGTTGCAAATCTGAAATTATATATTCAAGATTATCATAAAAGGATTATGTGATTAACAATTCCAACAATGAAAGAAAAAAAACAATACCACAAGTTGAGAATCACAAGTGACACAAGATATATGTGGAGAAAACCTTGCAAGGAAAAACTCCACACTCAAAGAGATGCAATGTTTGTATTAATCTTCAATGAAATACATCAATACAACAATCCTCTCTGAATTTTGATAGCACTTTGTTACTCTGATAACCTACAAAAAAAACTCTTGAAACTACCATCTCAATGCTCCAATATATAGAAGTTTGTGGGAGGGAATACTACTTGTGGTATCCCAAAACAACAGGTAAAATCACTGGAAAAACCCATGCCCCCTTTAGTGGACAACCTAGAAACATGGTGAAATTATTAAATTCTCACATGGCCTTCACATGGGCACTTAACCCATAGTCAATCATAATTGGTCAATACCGAGAGCTCCATTACTCTCCGATGGCTTCAACAACTCAAACCCAAAACATGCAAGCTTGGATGCCCAACCCAAGATAACATGCAAGAACATGCATTTCTGAGTGGTCCCCACCCATAAAGTGGACAGCCAAAAGGAATATGCTCTCGAGATGCCTTGTAACCATCACCGTAGTGGGTCCACCTCTATGAATGCAATTGCAATTTGTCATGGGAAAATAAATAATAAATATTTTTCCTCTTATTGATGCTTAAAACCCTCACTTCTAGGCAAACAACATCTTATGGGAAGTTTCGTAGATCATGTGAGACTTAATTTTGTTGTCCGTGAAACAACCTCTAGGGTTTTAGAAGCTGACTCTTCAAATGTTTTGAGAGGAAAAGGGAAGGGAGAAAGCAAGAAAAATTGAAATAAAACTAAGGCGATATGTTGAAACAATGTATTTGGTGCTCACCACTAATTTGTATAATATAGATCAAAACTTTCCAAACACCACATACAAATTAAAAGAGTGTTTGCATGATTTAAAGTCTATAACGTTCATGAAAGCTTATACTATAAATTCAAGGAATAAAAAATAATGGACAACCATAAATATCATACAATTTGACACAAAACACCATGTCCTCTTCATTGTTGGGTGGAGAACAAATTACAAAGGCCTAAAAGCACAATAAAAAACATTCAATCCTTCCCACAAGGGCACTTGCTAAGGTCTTTAAAATGAAAATAATAAACTATTGTTATCTCTATTCCAAAACTAAAAGTTACAATCTATTGTCTCCGAAAATAGTTAATAATTTTTTTTTGAGAGAGGAACCGAAAATTGGAATCGAAACTGAATGGAAAAAACCAATGGAATAGAACCGTTGAAAATGATAAAATCTTAGAATAAATAAGTGTCACTACCCTGCATGATTGGGACTCTCAAGGCCAAGAAAACTTGAGATCTTTAAAATTCTTTAGCGTGCATGCATATGTGATCTACATATATCGGGCATGGTGATATCTTAATACTCAACGAACTTCAAATTCTAACACGTGCTTCACTTGGACTATTGTGGCGGCTTGACCAATGGCACACCATTTTCCCATGAAGGGAACTCTTTCAATCTTCAAAGTACATGGTGATTCCATGCAGAAGTTGGGGTCCATATCTTGAATCTTGTTGTCTTTAAAGTATCGACAACATCGGCACTACCATGTGGCACCATGGCATTGTCCCAAAGAAAAGTCGAGTGTTATTTGCAACGAGTGAGCACAGGGGCACCATGTGTTTTCTACAAGGAAGCCCTTTCATAAAGAAAATTTTGCAAGGTCATAAAATAAAGAGGAGGCTAGAGTTGGATGCTTGAATTTCAACTATGTCCAACTAAGTGCTAAGGCGCACATACCTCAAAAGCATGGATTTAATCCATAGTTATGGCAACTTACAAGGGGAATCCACCTATGGATGGAGAAACCAAAATCTTCAATACACACAAAAAGAAATGACAATACAAAAAGGAGAGACTCGCAACACTTACAAATTTTCAAGGGAAGCCCTTAAAGTCATCCATTCCTCTTCAAAGGGATGAGATTTCTTCTTTAGAGCATAAAAAATTGTCTAAATATATTCTCAACTTGAAGGATACGTTGCTTAGGATTTGCATAACTGCCTTCGATTGGAACTCAAATTGCATGAGGGACAGTAGAATAGTCTCCACTTTGGAGATGCTCGGTGCCTGACTTAGGTTCGCAAACATTGCCTGGCTATTTTGCTTCGTGAACAACAACCCCTTGATTTTCTCTCCATAGAGGATTGGTTATCAGGGAGGAATGGGGAGGGGAGTCCTAACTAAAAGGAAAACATAGTGCAAAATATGCCTTCCTAATGCTAATATTTAGGAGAGAGATACAAAAAATCTTTCAAAACTTGCAATTATAGAACATAAAGATGCACATAAATGAATAACCAAATAGACAATAAAGAATGAATACTAGATTTTACGTGGGAAAACCCTTTCGAGAAAAAAACCCACACACCGAAGCAAAGATCTCTTGTATTACAGTAAAATGAATATTACACACAAGTTCAGAGCTATGCTCTTTTAGGTGATTTTCCAAAATTAAATTGGCATCATTTCGTTACACTCACTCTGATCTACTCATCACCATTCTAATGCTCTACGACATTCAATACATACTTCACAAGCATTACCAGAAAAATGATGTTCCAACTTCCATGCCAACTAAGCAGTCACAAACAAACTTAAAAATATTTACCTTTTTCCATCATCGAAGTCCTATTGGAATGTCGAAGGGACTTGAAACCTTGTCTCTCTGAATTCCCATTGCCACTTTAATATGCATATCATTCCATCAAAGGGACTCCCAAGTGACTCCTTTCGATATGGAGAAGTCTCATCATTAAAGTGCTATCCAAATGTCAAAGACACCATCAACAATGTCCCGCTGATATCCATCATTCCCCTTGATGAAGAGATCCTGCCTTGCATCAGAATATCGAAGGGACCACATTTTAGGTCCCGCTGATATGCTCCTATCCTTCCGATGAAGAGATCCTGCTATCCATCAGGATATTGAAGGGACAAGCCTCAAGGTCCCGCCGATATTGTATTGTCTCCTCAATACAACACCATTGGAATATCAAAGGGACCACATTTTAGGTCATGTCGATATCCTCCTATCTCCTCAAAAATTCCCTTCCTGTCATTCATCGAAATGTTGAAGCCCAACTGCAAAATAGCTCCCTCCAACATTGACTTGTCCCTTCGATGTCCCTTTTGATAGTCCATAAGAATGTTGAAGGGACTACAAAACAACTCCCTTAGACATGTGCTAGTCTCTTCAATGAAGCGCTTATCTGGATGTCGAGGAGACTGGCTATTTCGTCTTGTCAAAATTCACCTATTAACCTGATGAACCTTTGACTGATGCCTTTTACATCGGTAATTTTGAGACACCTTTTTCTCAACATTCTCCCACTTGACGAAGAACTTACTGGCTCCCAATCAACACTTGAAATCACTGAATATTCTAGGCCCCAAGGCCCACCGAACTGGTGCACCATTTGAACTTATCCATGCTCATAGGCTTCATCAATGCATCAACAACATTCACCATAGTATCAAATTTTTCCATACTAACCTTTCCATCCTCCACCATATATGAACAAAGTGGTACTATATGTTAATATGTTTCTTCTTGGCATGGAAAGTTGGGATTTTTGCCAAACAAATGGCACTCTGACTGTCATGGAAAATAGCAATATGCCCTGCATCAAAACCAACATTAGAACAAAATCTTCCAAGCCAAATGGCTTCCTTACAAACATGAGTTGCTGCCATGTACTCAACCTCAATAGTGGATAAAGTGACTACAACCTGCTGCTTGTTCATCCAACTAACTGCACCACCAAACAATATGAATACATATCCACTGGTGGATCTTCTTCTTCTGTCAATGTCCCCTGCCCAATCAAAATCCACATATCCATGAATGCTAACTGAACTCTAAGATCCAAAAGAGTAACCATGATAACATAAGGCGTACTTAGAAGTACACTTCAAATACCTGAAAAAATATCTTCACAACATCCCAATGCGGCCTTCTTGGATTAGCCATAAATTTACTAAGCACTCCCACTGCTTGGGAAACGTCTGGCTTGGTATAGACCATTGCATACATTAAACTACCAACTACACTTGCATAAGGCACCTTGGTCATGTCCTCCATCTCAGTAGGAGATTTTGGACAATCTTCAATAGAATGTTTCATTCCCTGCAACACTGGAATGACTAACTGCTTGCAATCCACCATATTAAACCTCTCTAGGAAAAAAATTATATACTTGCTCCGGCTAAGCCAAAGTTTTATATTTCCTCTATCCCTTCTGATTTCCATCCCTAGAATATACCTAGCTAAACCTAGATCTTTCATCTCAAACTGTGTTGACAATTGAGATTTTAATTCAGAAATCATACCCTTACTATTCCCAATGAACAACATATCATCCACATACAAGGAAATAATAAGAAGACGACCATTTTTAGACTTAAAGTAAACACAATGATCGGATTTTGATCTCACAAACCCCAAAGAAAACACATAGGTATCAAACTTTTGGTACCACATTCTAGGCAACTGCTTCAAACCATACAAAGATTTCTTTAATTTGCAAATCAGGTTTTCCTTACCTTTTCCAATGAAGTGCTCTGGATGGGACATATAAATATCTTCCTTCAAATAACCATGAAGAAATGTTGTCTTCACATCCATCTGCTCATTTTCTAAGTTATATGCAGTTGCAAGTGACAACAAAATTTGATAGACGTTAGCTTAGCTACATGAGAAAATATTTCTCCAAAATCAATTCCCTCCAACTGGGAATATCCTTTCACGACCAACCTTTCTTTATGCTTCTCAACACTACCATCAAGACCTATCTTTTTCTTGAAAACCCATTTACATCCAACAAGATTTCATCCTTCTAGAAAAGCTATCAGATCCCATGTATCATTCTTCTTCAATAATTCCATTTCTTTGTTCATGGATCATAACTAGGAATCTACATCAAACATACCCATTGCCTCTCTAACAGTCCTAGGCTGATCAATGTTAGCAATCAAAGGAAAGGAACAACTAGAATCTAACATAGAATATCCAAACCTTTCAGATTGTCGCTTAGCACGCGTAGACCTCCTCACAAGATGAAGCTAAAGTTCTTCATCTTGTTCAAAACTTTTAGAGCTACTTGAGCTCTCCTCATTAACAGGTCCACTAGGAGTACGTAGTTCATCCTTATCTAGAGTAAGAGGAACTTCAACTATCTCCTTCTTTTCTACTTCTTTCACCTCTAGCTGCTAATCAACTATAGAAGGTTTTAGCTCACAAAAAATCACACTTCTTCTATACAACACCTTCTCTGTAACTAGGTTCCAGAGATTGTGCCCTTTCACACCAATACCATAACCGATAAAGATACACTTTACAACCTTGTTCTCTAGTTTAGATCTTTTTTCACTAGGCATATATGCATATGCCTCACAACCAAAGAATTTAATGTGTCTCAATGAGTGCTTCTTACCAGACCACACTTCCATAGGTGTCTTGTCAACGAGCGTCAAAGTAGGAGATCTATTAATTAGATACCATGTTGTAGCTACAACCTCATCGCAGAACTTCTGTTCCAGACCAACACTACTCAACATATTTCTCGCCCTTTCCATCAACATTCTATTCATCCTTTTTGCAACTCCATTTTGCTATGGAGTGTAAGGAGTTGTTTTATGCCTTTTAATTCTATGGTCCTTGCAAAACTTATTGAAATATGTTGAAAACAACTCTCCACCATTATTCATCCTCAAACACTTAATCTTTCTACTAGTTTGATTTTCAACCAAGGTTTTAAATTCCTTAAACCGATTGAAAACTTTAGTTTTAATTTTGAGAAAATAAAGAAATTTCATTCTCAAATAATCATATATGAACAAAACAAAATACATAGATTTTGAAAGCGAAGGAACATTAACTGGACCAAACACATCAATATGAATATAATCCAAAATACCAGAAGATTAATGGGGACTAGAATAAAATGAAACAAGGTGTTGCTTTCCATATATGCAATGTTCGCAAAATAAAAACTCTTGAGATTACAATCATCAAGCCCTTCAACCAGGCTTTTATTTTTCAAGGATTTTAAGCCTTTTTCACCAATGTGGTCGATCCTCTGATGCCACAACAATGTTTTTTCTGCTAGGAGCTTCATCTCCAAAGAGTTTGCACCCTTAGGAACAACACCTTTGTTCTCTACATGATTAGATTTACTTGACTTTGTAGAAGCACTATTACACTGTACCGCACATGCATCCAACTTATACAAAGTGCCAATTCATGCACCCTTAGCCAGTACCATAGAGCCTCTAGTCACTCTACAAAAACCATTCGAGAAAGAGACTTGCACACCAACATCATTAAGCTTACTTACAAAAAGTAAATTTCAAGCCAGACCTAGTATATGCATCACATCATCAATTCCCCTCACTCTTCCATCAGGAAACTAAATTCTGACTCTTCCACGACCAACAATCTCCAGGTGAGAATCATCACCTAGATTCACCCTTCCACCAGCATACTTTTTGTACTTTGAGAACCAACCTCTATGAGAGGTCATGTGAAAGGACACACCTGAGTCAATCAACCAAACATCTTTTGATTCCTGAATCGCCAAGGCTATTATGAAGGCATCTACATCGCTCTGAGAAGATTCATTTTTAGAAGAACTATTTTTTATTTTTCTTCTTCTCCTCCTCTTTACAATCTTTCTAGATGTGTCCAATCTGCCCACAGTTCCAACATTTCACTTTGTAATTTTTACCAAGAGACTTTGATCTCCCCCCTAACTTGGATTAGGACTTCTTGTCTTTCTTCTTACCTTTATCCTTTGATCTACCTCAAACAACAAGAGCCTCCTTGGCCATCTTAGAATATTTTCTCTGCATTTCTTCTGACAACAACAAAGCAGCCACATCTTCCATCTTGAAAGTGGTTGTTGTACTCCCAATAGCCATTACTAAGTGATCCCATGTCTCAAGAAAATAACATAATAGGAGCATGCAATGATCCTCGTCATCAATTTTCACACCCACAAATGAGCAACAATCATATTAAACACATTCAAATGTTATGCAACAGTCACTCCTCCCTCCATCATCAAAGAATACTTCTTCTTTAGAAATAACTTATTTACCATAGATTTCCCTTGATAAATATCACCAAGATTCTTCCACAAAAGTTTCATTGTCTTCTCTTCATGGACACTCAAGAGGATTGAATTGGCCAAGCATAGTATGATCAGACCCTTGGATTTCCATTCCATTACATCCTAGTCATTCTGTGAGGTTGCTAATGGTTTGTTAGAGGACACTACATCACATAACTCTTGGTCTACAAGAAATTCTTCCATTTTTAACTTTTCCACAACTCAAAATTTCCACCATTGAACTTCTCAATCTCTATTCTTTTGGATGTGCTTTCCATCTTAAATTTGCAATACGCTATAGACTATATTTATTTGCAAAACCCCCACTGAACAAGATCAACACAAAAACCATGTCTTACCGACAAGAACAACAAAGCTGGCCAAGCTTTGATACCAACTAAAAGGAAAGCAGAGTGCGAAATATGCCTTCCTAATGCTAATCTTCAGGAGAGAGACACAAAAAATTTCAAAACTTTCAATTACAGAACATAAAGATGCACATACATGAATAACATAAAAGAAAATAAAGAATGAATACTAGATTTTACATGGGAAAACCCTTTTGGGAAAAAACCCACACGCCAAAGTAGAGATCTCTTGTATTATAGTAAAACAAATATTACACACAAGTTCAGAGCTATGCTCTTTTAGGTGTTTTTCCAAAATGAAATTGGTAGCATTTTGTTACAGTCACTCTAATCTACTCATCACCATTCCAATGCAATACGAAATTCAATACATACTTCACAAGTGTTACAGAAAAAACTAACATTCCAACTTCCATGCCAACCGAGCAGTCACAAACAAACTTAATCGTCTTTAACTTTTGCCACCATCGAAGTCCTATCAGAATGTTGAAGGGACTTGAAACCTTGTCTCTTTGAATTCCCACTGTCACCTTGATACGCATATCGTTCCATCGGAGGGACTCCCAAGTGACTCCTTCCAATATGGTGAAGTCTCGTTGATGAAGTCCTAACAAAATGTTGAAGAGACCAACAACAATGTGTCATTGATATCCATCATTCCCTTTGATGAAGAGATTCTACCTTCCATCAGAATATTGAAGGGACCACATTTTAGGTCCTGCCGATATGCACCTATGCTTCCGAGAAGAGATCTTGTCGTCCATCGGGATATCGAAGGGACAAGCCTCAAGGTCTTGTCGATATCATATTTTCTCCTCGATATAGCTCCATCAAAATATCGAAGGGATCACTTTTTAGGTACTGCTGATATCCTCTTATCTGCTCAAAAATTCCCTTCCCATCGTTCATCGAAATGTCAAAGGGACTGCAAAATAGCTCCCTTCGACATTAACCTGTCCCTCTGATGTCCCTTCTGACAGTCCATTGGAATGTCGAAGGGATTGCAAAATAGCTCGCTCTGACATTTTCCAGTCTCTTTGATGAAGTGATTATCGGGATGTCGAGGAGACTAGCCATTTTGTCCCATTGAAATTCACCTGTCAACCTGATGAACCTTCAGCTGATGCCTTTTACACCAACAATTTTGAGACACCTTTTTCTCAACACTGACTGGACCAAATTTTCAATGTGTCCCTTCCTTTTTTGGAGCACTTGTTCCAAGTCCTCTAGATATGCCTTACATTTGGTGGCTACCTTATTATAGCTCAAGAATTCACTAACCTTACCAGTCACCTTCCTTCAATCAGTGACTCCCGCTATCTGGAGCATTTCATTAGTTGCGCTACATAGCTTCTGCACTAGAAGCATTGAATCTTTGACCTTTGGGGAGACGAAAGCAAGGGTCTTCTCCACAGATGTGCATAATTGAGCACTCAATCACTGTGAGTCAACGATGAATCTGAGTGTTGGCTTCAAGTGTGAAACCATGTTTATGATCCACTCCCAATAAGATACATACAATTTTGGACCATTAGGAGGACACCTACGGTTTGAGGGAAATTGGCTAGTTCTTGCTTCAATTATTTGATTTCTTGATCCTTGACTTGGGATTTTTGCTACATTTGTTGTTGCATCCGTTTTTATGCACTCAATGAATTTGAAAGGATTTTTTGGGCTTGCACCTTCTCTATTTCTTCTTGTTGCAACTAACTTTCTGTTGCTTCTTTTTCTTTCTTTAGGCCTTCTAACTTGGCCTTGAAACAAAGAAAAATAGGATTGAATCAAAATTAATTGATAACAATGCACCTATTCTTCTAATTTCATTCAATATGTAAGCAATACTATGTAAATGAGTTACAAAAATTAAACCTAAGGTCAATATAGCAATCAAAAGGAAAGTTTTAAGAGGTTTAAATGTTGTGTACTTGTTGCAAAAAGTGTTTTTTTGGGCCTCACTGAGGACTCATTTTCCCTATGGCGAATGGGTCATGTCTAGGGTTTTGGAAAATCAATTTATGGGTTCTATTCTTCAATTTCCTACACTCCTAGATCCTACTAGGAGACTGTCTAAAACTCAAAAATAAATTATGTGGCTCAGTTTCCATGATTTTGCAAGAAAAGTGACAACTTTGCAACTTTCTCCAATTTTTATCTCCAAATGATCTTCAACCTAAAACCTGCAATCACACATCAAAGGAGTGAAAACATTGTTTGTTAGGGAATAGGGGTTTGCCTTGGTCAAACCATGTTTTGGTAATGGAACCTTGAGATGAAACAATGAAACATGAAGGAATGATGAATGAATAAGCTTGTCACAACTCACCAAACCTTTGATAATCCTTGATAATGGAGGTTTGCAACTTACACAAAATGGCTTCAATGGATGTGGATCTTGACTTTGAATCTTTGCTTGAAATGATACCTTGAATGCTTGATTGAATCATGAAACCTACATTAACATATTAGCTCCAAAAACATGCATGACTACACATAACTTTGACATGATGAATGGATCTTGATTGCTGCAACAAATGATGAATAAATCCTCTCTTGAATGCTCTTAAAATCACTCTTGATCATAAACCTTGCTATCATCAACTTGCTCATAAAATTGCTTAGTGAAACATAGTGAAATGACCTCTTATTAGTACTTGCCCCAGGCAATACTATTGCAATGAGTTTGTTTTTTCTTAGTTAATTGGTTATTAATAAGTTAGCTTTCAACCAATCAAAAACAATAAATTTTTTTGAAAAAAAAATAAATTTAATTTTATAAAGTGAACTTGCAAAATATTTAATTTTATAAATTATAAAAAATATTTTTCATGAATATGATTGGCTAACAAGTTTTGTGTGTTATTGACAGATTTTTTAGGAAAAGTGAATAATTTGCCTATTTTTTAGAACTATTATTTGACCTGTAGTTAAGAAATGAAGTTTACTATATTTTATGCCAAAACATGCTAATTTTTAAAATTGATAGTTCACTTTTTTGAAACCTGCTGGCCATTCAATTTTCCTGTCAATTCTTTTTCATGCCATCATAACTACTTTCTTCACACCATCCACTGCTTTTCACAGTCATATATAATGTGGAGCCACCAATTTGATAAATATAATACAAAAGCAGCTTCATTAATGTCCTATTTTTTTACACATTTAATTATTTATTTTATTCAACTCTGCAAGAATATGCAATACTCATGGAATTCTTCTACTGTCCCAAAAATATGTCCTTTTTTTCTCCTGGAGTTCCTCTAGTTATTTTTATTTTAGATTTTCTACTTATAATTTTATATTTATTTAAATGCTAAATTTTAACATTTATTAACTAATTATTTAATTCAAAATTTAATATTAATATATGATCTATTGTGATGATTTATAATATATATTTATAAAATATATTATATTATATTATTTATAATTATTAATAGTATATATTATTTATATTAAAGTTATATTTAATTAATAATTGTATTATATAAGCATATTTTATATATAATAGCAATTCAAAATTATAATAATAATATTATATTATTATAAAATTATATATATATATATATTTTTGAAGAATCGGGTATAAAATAATATATATAATAATTATAGTTATTTCTATTTATTAAATAAAAAATTTACATATAATATATGTTAATTATATTATATATTATAGAAATTAAAAATTATACTATTAATATTATATTATAAAATAACACATATAATAATTGTATTTATTTTATTATATTTATTAAATAAAAACATTTACATATAATTTATGTGTAATCTTTATTTATGCTATTTACTTGTATAATATATGTCTTATATTTATTATTATATATTATATTTTATTAAATAAAAAATACAATTATTAAGTATAATATATGGGCTGATGCAAGAAGTTAGGTCCACAAAAAACTCAAAAAGTGGAAGTGTTTTTGTTGTTTTTCAGAATTTGTCACACTTAGACTGAAAATTTGAGGCACTTACACAATGAATCTTAAAAAAAATCAGTATATGAAATTTAGCATTTTGAATCTAGTTTCCAAATATGTAAATTATTCAAATACCTAGATTATAAAAATTAAATTTTGATAGGGATATATAAAAACCACTTTTTAAAAGTCCCTATTTTTTTACCATACCATGCATGTGTACAGACACCACTTTTTGACCCAAATAAAAGTATTTTGCTAATTCCTTTTGGGGAAAGAGAGCTAACAACATGAATGATAAATTTTTTGTTGAATTTTTTTTTTTTTTTGAATATTTTTTTTATTGAATTTTATTGGCCTTAATTGTTGTTTTTAAAAATCGTGTATGAACAACATAATTGGACCTAAACTAAATATTTTTTGAATCCTTTTTTTCAACTGTGTAGAGAAATTGTCTAAGATTGATGTCATATAATTTTTATGAAAACTTAACCAAAAGTTATTAAAAACAAAAAACGATATTTAAAGTTTAAGGCTGGATTTTGTAGAAATTAATTAAAAATAAAAAAACATAATCCCAATATTAATAAAATAAATGTTGAGAAAGTAGACATCGTGTTCTTTGATGGGTTTTAATTTTATAGATTGATTCAGAAAAAAAGTCTATCAACCATATTGCCAAAGTTGGACATTCTTTTTAAATTTGTCGTAGTTTTTTAGTTGTAGGTCAAAGGCTAAGACTCAAATTACTTAAAGCCTTTCAGAGAGCCTAAGAGCGAGGCTACATGTGGAGTTGGGAATTTAATTTTTAAATAAAGCGTTAACACGTTAATAAAATCGCATTATCGTTCATAACATATCACGTTATCTATTTACACGCTTGGTTGGTAAAGATAGCGATATGCATTTCTTATATAGCTATTTTTCCCAATTTGGAAAATACTTGATAAAACCGCGTTTTTGAAACATTCCTTTTCTGCAATATGGTCGAAAGCACCATTTTCTGCATTTTATTACAAATTTGTTTTGTGCTTGAGGGCATATTCTATTCAAATTGTTGGAAGAGACAAGTGTAGGTTGAATTTTCCTAAAGTGGAATCAGAAGTACAAAGAACATTTTTACAAAGAAGATTTGGAAAAAAGATCTTTTGGATGTATTCATGATGTTTTGTACTTCAAGGATTTAGCAGAAGAAGGATCTTCATACTATATAGTTTATTTGAATATTTGAAGGAGATAGCAATTTGAAAATAGAGTTACTTAGATCATTTGTTTGTCATCAAGGGTTTGTGTAACCATGGGATCAAAGCAAAGACAAAAGAAAAAAATGTGAAAGTTAATGACACTTGAAGAAATTCCAAGAAAATAAAAGAAATGGAGGCAAAAGACAAAGGGATATAAGAGAAAGGATTAGATCCAAATAAAAAATTTGGAAGCATCTAGTTCCATGAATGTTGAAGAGGAAGCCATGAATGATGAAAATGAATGTAGATATGTATAAAATGTAGAGATGGTGAATATGGAAGAAAATGTAATTATGGAGACATACCCAACTATTCCTTCAGCTTCAACCTTTGAATGATATGAAAGCCAAGTACCTATGCAAAAACAAATTCGAGATGTAACATTTCAAATCCACCTCCCAATGATATGGAAAATGGACCTATTCAAGGCAATCTATCCAAGTATGTTTTCAAACCCAAGTCTTGATAATATTGATCTTGCGTGTTTAGATGAAGTTGGATACACCACTGATGATATCAATAATTCTATGGTTGAAACAATGCAAAAACAAAAAAAATGATGAAATTATATCTTATGAGAATGCAAATGAGAATGAAATCCCCTTTACATTTGAAAATGAAAATGAAACCCCTTGTGTGAATGAAAATGAAACCCCTTGTATGGATGAAGGTGAAAATGTTTTTTTTTTACAATTGAAAAAGATGTGCTAGATAACCTTCTTGGTAAAGTTTCTTGGAGACAAATTAGAACTTATGGAAATAGAATATATAAAATGTTCTTTTATAGAAAGAAATTAGGATTCCAATGCCAACTCATTGTGCAATTGATGAGAATGTCGAAAATGAGAAAAGTGATGAAAAAATTAGGTATTTTTGTAAAACCAAAAAAGAAAGATGATTCAGTAGAACAAGTCATATCTAGTGTTGCTAATGCTATTTATTTTATAGGTAAGAAAAGTCAATCTAAAGATAAGAATGCGGCTCGTCGTGCAATAACAACTGCTCTAGTTGATAAAGCAACTTCAAATAAAAGAATGTTAAGTAAGATTAGTAAATGTATAAAAGTAAATCCTAAAATGTTGATAAGAGCTGCTAAAAGAAGAGAAAGTATTGAAAAAGATCCAATTAATCAATGTTGGAGTTTTAGTGGTAGACTCCCAAGATCAGACATGAAATTAACTAATGAAATTAAATCTTTAATCGATAAATTTTGGCATGATAATACAAGAGTACCGCCTAACATTAGAGATGTCTTAAAATTAAGGGTGGGTTCCAAAATTCGTGAACCTCATCCAAAGCATCTCTTAGATATGACTCAAATTGAATTATTTAAAAAAAAAAATTAGATGCTTCAATCTTACCATTGAATATTAACATAAGTCAAAGATCATTCAAAAAGTGTAAACCTTGGTATGTTAGAATTAATAAGCAACAAATCTCTTGTTGTTGTAAGACTCATGTACAATTTCATTATTATTATGATATTTTTCGATATATACAATGCACTTTGCATGCTAACTAAATTATGTAGGACATTTGTGGTATTAATATTGCACCTAAAATAATCAAAAATTTTATAGTAGGTTTGTTTTGTGAACCCTCTAATGGAAACTTATTTTATTTAAAAGCATGTATTTTTGGAGAATGCGATAGATGTGGTAAATTTTCATTATTAAGAGAATGTTGCATGAAAGTAGTTTAGATGAATTTGGAAAACAATTAGTGGATGTAAAAAAAAATTAAAATGTTGAGTATTCTTTAAAAGATGGAAAAACTGGAAAATGTTGTGAGCTAATTGTGGAAAAATTTAGTGTGCATGCATTTATTAAAGAATTTAAAGATAAAATTGTACCTAAATATGTTCAACACTCTGAGTATGCTCATTGGCTTGATAATCAATTTCATTTATGAAAAAACACATTCCCAATTGGAACTATATTTTTAGTTGTTGATTTTGCTGAAAATTATACTCTTGCTCCACAAGAACAAATTCAATCACAGTATTATAATTCAGTGCAAGTAGCTATATTTGTTCATATTGTTTATAGACGTGCAAATGATAGTAGATAAGATAATAGATTTTTTTTGAGAGAGTACCATTTTTATGTAAGTGATAATAAATTACATTCATCTGAGTTTGTTCAATATTGTTTTGATATATTTCATAAAAAATTAAAAGAGAGAGGAATTCAAATGCTAGAACATCTCATATGGTCCGATAATTGCATGGCTCAATTCAAAAATGCTAGAATGTTTTATTAGTTATGTAGAGTTCATAAGGAAAATAATATCCAATGCATATGGAGTTTTTTTGAAGCTATTCATGGTAAGGGAGAACACGATGGAGCATGTGTGTGTGTGTGAAAAGATCTCTTGCTAGAGAGCAACTAAAATTTGAGGATGTTGCGAAATTTAGAGATGTACGTGCAATTGTAGATTGGTGCAATACCAAATTATCTACAAGAACAAGTGAGAGCTCAAAAATTTGATGCTTCTTTTGGTTAGTTGAAGAAAATGATATTTTTTCTCGACAATATTATGAAACAATTAATGGATTTTCAAAATGGAATTCATTTAAGAGTTCGAATGTAAACACATGTACAATATGGACAAGGGAGTTGGCATGATTTTGTAAATTTTGTATTGCAGGTGATTGGGAGGCGTGTGAAAATACAAAATGGGTTGAACAATGGCAACAAAGAGACTTAACAACTACATCAACACATGTTCAACATGGAACGACAATTGAAGATAATTAAGTGTTCACATCAGATGATTATGATCGTGTTTCGAATCTTGTACGAGAAGGTAAATTATTTATTGAGTTGAATTTTATATGTATGCATGTTTATATGTGAATTAAATATAAGTCACTCTTTATTGAATTTTTTATTTATTTTTGTAGGACATGTGTATGTTGTTGCACCTAAGGGGAATGAAGAGGAGATGGAGTATTGGTTGGCTAGATGTGTTAAGATAAAACATAAGTTGGTACATCCTAGAGTGGATGATGACAACTTTGAGTATCCAATTGGTTGAGTGGTTGTTGTTGGCACCTGGCTTCAAAAATATTTGATAAGAAAGAATGGCTTTCCTGCATTTGAAGATTATGAAAGACACAAGAAGATTGTACATTATTCACATTTGATTTTGGAAACCAATATAAAACTAGTTAGATATCAAGGGAGGTCTGCTAATAAAGTTTTATGGACACTTTCAATGGATGATCATGGGAGACAATCATAGATGCATTACAAAGAGAGGATCACAGAGATGGTACAATGGAGTAAATAAATATTGGTAAGGATATAGTTGTATATATATTTAATTGATATATATATTTGTCTTTAGTCATTTCCTAATTAAATTTTTATATCATTTTTTTGTTTCAAGTCTCCCAAAACTAGATGCTATAGAAAGAGAGGAGACACACATATATTACAATGGAATTCAAATCTAGAGATAGGTAACTATGTATAGTTCTAGATACATTTAATTGATAGTATAAATATAAAACTAAATTTAATTCATTATCATTTTATAAAAAGTTTATAATTGATTTCATATCCCCTTAAGCCATTCTCTTAAAACCCCTTAAGTCATCCTCTTATGTACCATTAATCCATCCTCTTGCATCCCCTCAAGTCTATTAATTCCCCTTAAGCCATTCTATTAGGACCCCTTAATCCATATCCTTGTATATCTACCCTTAATCTATCCACTTGCATCCCCTTAAGTCACTCTCTCAACACCCCTTAATTCATCCTCTTAGGACCCCTTAATCCATATCCTCGTATATCTACCCTTAATCCATCCACTTGCATCCCCTTAAGTCACTCTCTCTACACCCCTTAAGCCATCCTCTTAGGACCATTTAATCCATATCCTCATATATCTACCCTTAATCCATCCACTTGCATCCCCTTAAGTCTCTCTCTCAACACCCCTTAATCCATCCTCTTAGGACCCCTTAATCCATATCCTGGAAGTATATCTACCCATGGTCCATCCTTGCATCCCTCAGTAGCTCTCCTCCGACACCCTTAAGCCCATGTGGGACCCCTTAATCCTTTATCCTCATGTCACCCTTAAACCATCACTCATCCTTTAAGTCTCTGGGGTTAAGCCAGGATGCTTAGAATAATATATATGGGTTAATGGTTTAGGGTTCATCTCCTAGTATTTAGGTCATATAGTTTAGAGTTTAGAGTTTCTAGGGTTCATGAGATGCTTAGAATAACAAATATATATGGGTTAATGGTTTAGGGTTCATCTCCTAGTCTTTAGGTCATATGGTTTAGGGTCTAGGGTTTCTAGGGTTCATGAGATGCTTAGAATAAAAAATCTATATGGGTTGTAAGGGTTTAGGGTTCATGAGATGTTTAGAATAACAAATCTATATGAGTTAGTGGTTTAGGGTTCATCTCCTAGTCTTTAGGTCATATGGTTTAGGGTTTAGGGTTTATAGGGTTCATGAGATGATTAGAATAACAAATCTATATGAGTTTTACCCCAAGAGGTTTTGAGGGTTCCATCTCTCCCATTCCATTTAAGTTTCGTCCTTCTCCACTCCCATCCACCCCTTCATTATCCACTCCACCATCCATCCTCACCCATCCACTTCCATTCATTCCCCATCAACTCCCCTTATCCACCTCTTCCACATCCCCATAAGCCATCCTCTGCAGGATTCTTATTCATATCCTCTTACATCCCCTTAGTCCACCCTATTTCCTCCCTTAATCCACTCTCATAATTCCCCTTAATACATCCTCTTAGGACCCATTAAGCCATATCCCAAGGTTCATGACATGCATCCCCTTAATCCACCCTCTTACATCCCTTTAAATCATTCTATCAACTCCCTTTAATCCACCCTCTTACATCCCTTCAAGTCATTCTATCAACTCCCCTTAATCCACCCTCTTGAATCCCCTTAATCAATCCCTCCCAAGACCACCAAGTCCATATCCACCTGTCCACAATCTTCATCCACTGTCCACTCATTCCCACCATCCATCCACACCAGAGACCCGTTCCATATCTAAAGTTCCTTCATCCATTAATCCACCTCTTACATCCCTTTAAGTCATTCTATCAGCTCCCCTTAATCCACCCTCACCACATCCCCTTCAAGTCATTCTATCCTTCATCCACCCTCTTGCATCCCATTAAGCCATCCTCTTAAAGGACCCTCAAGTCATATCCTCTTACATACCCTTAATCTACAATCTTGCATCCCTTAAGTCACTCTCATAATTCCCCTTAAGCCATCCTCTTAGGAACCGTTAAGACATATCCTAGGGTTCATGACATGCATCCCCTTAATCCACCCTCTTAAATCCCTTTAAGTCATTCTATCAACTCCCCTTAATCCACCCTCTTACATCCCTTCAAGTAATTCTATTAATTCCCCTTAATCCACCCTCTTGCATCCCCTTAAGCCATCCTCTTAAAGGACCCTTAAGTCATATCCTCTTACATACCCTTAATCCACAATCTTGCATCCCTTAAGTTACTCTCATAATTCCCCTTAAACCATCCTCTTAGGACCCACTAAGCCATATCATAGGGTTCATGAAATGCATCCCTTTAATCCACCCTCTTACATCCCTTTAAGTCATTCTATCAACTCCCCTTAATCCACCCTCTTACATCCCTTTAAGTCATTCTATCAACTCCCCTTAATCCACCCTCTTGCATCCCCTTAAGCCATCCTCTTAACTCCCCTTAAGGAATTCTCTTAGGACCCCCCTTAAGCTATATCCTCTTAGGTCCCCTTAATCCATCCTATGGAAAACATCATTTGAATTTGTATGGAATTCATAAGATCCAATTTTCTAACTTTTACTATATATTGTTCTTTTCTCGCATGAATTATTTACTTAAATGACTCATAAAAACTATACTTACTTTACTTAAATTAATTATTTTTGCAAGTTCTCATCAAGTCGGTCTACCATGTGATTGCCACTGTAAAATTATTTTATCAAGAGACTATGTAAATATCAATTTGTGGTCTTGACCTAAAAGTTGATAAGCTTTAATTGTATCTACATGCACATATATTTTTCATCATGTTATATAGTTGTATTAAACATCAATAAACATTATATATGTTTCTTCGATATATGAACTTCAATGAACTTATTAGTAACTTTTTAAATATCAATACATATATGAGTTCATATAATCATCAAAATGAGCATAACACGATCATAATTGACTACATATATAATCATCATATTAAAGTCAATTTATATAAATAAATAAATAAATAAATAAATGATAATATTAATCAATATAATGTATGTGAAATGGTCCATGAAATAACATGTTCAAAATGTATATGTCAAGTCCAACACATATATTTAAATAAAACTCTAGAGATCTATAGTTCATAAAATTTAAAACCATCTAACTATTAGGCTGATTGGTCATATCAAGTCTCCTCTTTGTTCCATGTCGACTAGATGTACCCGCATAATGCTGTAAAAGAGTACAAGAAAATTGAAATTAGATTTAAAGTTATTTAGAAATTTTGATATAATTAAACATATTTAAACTTGAAAATATATACTTTTAGATAAAAATAAACTTAATTAAATATCTAGTAAATACAATAAAACTGATTTTTAGTATGCATAAATTACCATATGATCATGTGAATCTATTGGCACATTTTGTTCAATGGATAGCATAATTGTAGTTGAGAAGATCCAAATGCTTGATCTACTATATCCTGCATATTCATATAAAGCAAACAATATGTTAAAACCTCAAATATGTATATATATATATATATATAAGGTCCATAAAAATTGTATAGGAGATTTAGTAGAGTTTACAACCTCGAATGATGTGACCTCATGATCATGCACCTAAGATTTCCCATGCATAAATGCTGGCGATGTCTCAGGTGCACTCGCCATGGGTATCTCATGAAATCCATGCATATAGATGTACAACAATTTGTATATATCAAATTCACACATGTGTATGTAAATGAACAACTTAAATTAGATCTATGATGTGTATTTGATTTAAACTTAACAAAATTTTGAAAGCACACACCTGAGCTGATGATGTCTTAGGAGTGCTCACCACAACTTGTGGTTGGTTAGTACTAGGCATCGTATGACCTCCCTGCATCTAGATATAATATATCATTTCACACATGTGTACAAATTCAAATTAAATTAGATATATCCACACAAATTATTTAATATATATTGGTTCAAGGGCCTGAACAAAAGGTGAGCCCATATCTACAACACTCGACATATAGACACGATCACATTGAGTTTCATGCATCGTTTGATCATGCATCTAAACTGAACACTTCTTGAATTAATATTATATTATATATATAATTTGATGTTAAATTATTCACATAAATTTTTCACATTTCAAACAAATTAAATTTAAGTTCAAAAGATGAACATACTTGTGTAGGATGATCCTCAGAATATAGTAAATTCATATATGACTTTGTCCCAGATGCATGTGGGTCACCTGAAGTGGATGCCTGAGTATTCCCATAGCCTGAGCCTCCATGCTCTCTATTGGCCACTTCAACTGTTGCATGTGTAGTCTAATGAGTGAGATGTCTTGAAAGCGAACTCAATGCTCCTAATGTCGATAACATGGTATGTTGTTGAAATGCAATGGGAACACCAAGAGAAGGAGGAACAATAGGAGCAATCAGAGAACGTCGCTGAGGATCGACACGTGCTCCTAGCCTATGTTGGGGCATGTTGTTGGCCTCCTACAATGATTTAACAACTAGGCCTTTACAACCGTGATTCAAAGATTGGACATCTAAACTGAATAGCTATTTCAATCATCATCAAGGTGCATTTAACTTGTCAACCCAGGGACGTGAACTTGAAATGGGTTAGCACATTATGTGCACTAGGAACCCAAAGTAGCCATTTTCATTCTACAACTAAGAGAAGACACAATGCTGAAAGTAAATTTCTTGTAAAGGAATAACATAAATGCTAATCATCAATCAAAAAATACACCAAGCTGAAATGCATATGAGGATGAAAATGTGAGCAAAAAGGACACTACTTTGTGCTTCTATTCTGCCGAGAACCAGTCCACATAATTGGTCACAGTGGCTCTGAGAGACAATGATGCAGTTCTTAACTAATTGTGAACATAAGTAATACTAAACTAATACTAAACTAAGGAAAAATTACTCACCAAGTGGGCCCCTTGGATAAATATCCTCTAAAATAATGAGAACTCAAATGCTCAATTAGAACTTCATTTTATTCACTTTGGAATTCATGGTACAAAGAGTAGCATAGCACTGTATTGCTGAAAACTTTAAGAATGCAAGTACAATATCAAATCGCACAACCTCTAGAAAAGGAGCATTAGATCCTTATTCATACTACCAACTATTTAAGGCAGTCAAATCCATGAATTGGGAGGATGCCATTTAGGGAAAACAGAGAAAGTGGGGCGGCGGTTATGCATGCATGGAATCCAGTCAAACGTGCATGTCCAATCGCGTATTTAGCATTGCCATAACGTGCACATTTTCTCAACATCAATAATGACCACTACAAGGTGGTTACATTTGGTTTGCAATGGGAATCTCCTATCGTCGACCTCCTTTGACCTTTGAATGATTCCCTTGTTGGACGTTATGGTGCATGCCTAGTTGGCAGTGTCTTCCTCAATTTAGCATCCTCAAATTATATCTTCATGGAAATGTTAGTGCACACAATAATTGCACATATGTAACCACCTTAAGGAACATTCATTAACCACATGCAATATTAATATAGACAGTCCATATAACATGCCATTGTCATTAAAGGTTTGCAAAAATAAGATTAAGCCCAATGTCTATAGTTTGAGGAAATATCATAAAAGTATCAACACTTAGCTTTAGCAACTAGATCACAAATTCTACCCAAAATTAGACCATAAACTATACTCATCACATGCCACACCCAACTCCTTGAAATGACCTCATATCAAAATAGTTGGGTTTTAAACCCAACTCAACTCAACCCATAAATTTCTCAAAAAGTATGAGGGCACCTCAGAATTTCCATGTGGTGGACTATCAAACACCATCCACCATCTATCCCAAAAATGTGCAGCTATATGCGAGTGCCTACACCATAAAAATGAAATTCGTTTTTTGGTGGGTGGAATTGGTTGGTTTGTTTGGGGGTTAAAAAAATGTTGGCACATGACTTGTTTTGTAATTTTAAGGTCATTAATTTCTTTATAGGACCATCCATCTACATAGAATTGTCTCCTCTTTTCTCTCCATTGATGGAACCTATCTAGGTCCGCATCAATAGATCGAATAGAATCAAAAATAGTTTGCATCATAGATGCAAACTGTGCGAGTTGGGGGGGATTCTAGAATCATTTTTTATCAGATCTATATTTCCCTAAATCACAATAAGGTTTTTTCTAATGCTCTCTCTTAATTGAGCCCGATCTACTACAAGGGGTGGGGGGTTAAGAGGTGGAGAGTGTGGAGGTGTGGGGTTTTGTTGTGGTGGTGGATTTGGATGTATGGGATATGTAGGAATTTGTGCATTAGGCATAAAATCCTCTATGTTAAATTTTGGATCCATGTGAATGTAATGAAATAGCAACTGCATGTTAAACAATTAAAAAATATATATCAACAAACTAATTAAATAATGCACACAATTTGAAAGTTATTTAAAAATCACATTGAACATGCACAAATTCAAAATACATTTCATTTGAAGACCATTCGATTTATAACCTTAAAAAATCCATAACATTAAAAATCCATAGCATGTGCACATTAAATTGAGTCCAGTGTGTGGTTGTTAATATGAAGGGTTTGTTGCTACTACCAACTCTTAGAATGCAACTAAAAATGGAGATAATTGTCACACCAAGGTCATAAAATTTTAATATTTAATCCTACCTACATGTTACTTAAAACTAATTATTGAACACCTTTTAGTAACCCTTCCAAGAAGAATCATCAAGTATATCTAAAATATAAATCCACTATATAATTTAGATCAATATGTATACTATAATTAAGATACCTAAAATATCTAAGGATGCACTAAATTACATTTTGTGTACATGGAAAGGGAACTCATATGTTGAGTCAAGTATAAGTGCTTCTACATCAAAACTTTGTAGAGGATGACATATTTGTCATAATTCATCTAGGTATTTTATGTTAAACCTTTAATAAATGGGATGGTTCAATTATAAATAGTTTTGAGTTAGATCTATATGTGGTACATAGGATACCTCTCAGTGAAAATAGGGAGGTAAGTTCTAATTATAACTCTAATGGGTAGAAATGAAATTAGGGGGTTTTATTAGAACCCTATGAATGCATGCACTATGTCATTGGTTTATTAAGTGAATCCCTTGAAAGAAGGCCCCATAAACTTATTTTAGCTAGATATCACTTGATACTTAAACTATAGCCAAATTTGATGATATACATTAATTGATTTATTTAAAATAAATAAAACCACACGGATTAAGGTAAAGACTTAATATTTAAATTTAAATAAATCACTGGATCAACATTTAAACTAGGAGTTGGATAAAATGTAGATCAAGAATTGAGAGCTCACAAAAGGCTACAATATCAACAATGAGGCTTCTTTGAATCATTATTGGAAAAATTAAATAAGAAGCCTCATTGTTGATATAAAGGTGGAATGTAATACCCCTCTGTTGTGCTTTATGCCTAGACAGTGTGTCCTTGTTTGCTTTGATGTGCTTTTTGGTTATTGAGATACTTTATCATGTGTGTGTTATTTGATCGCTATTTATAGAGCGATAGTCTATTTGTGTGATGCGATGTATCTTATCTGATGCTTTATTTGACATGTTTTAATTGGTGTAATGATGATTAGTTATTGTAGCATGTTATTGCATGAGATATTTTAGGGTATATTGACTAAATTTGGGAAAGATATTTCATTTTGGAAGAAAATTGTTGTTAAACAGAAAAATGAAGGTATTCTTGTTGGAGATAGGCATTATTGGATTTCGGTGAAGACTTTGGAAAATCTTTGGAAAAATTATCTTGCAAAGAAGCTCAACTTTTCTTCTTCAAGCTTCAAAGAGGTTCCTTTTTTTTATTGTTTTGAAATTTTTATTTTTCAGTTTTGGAAACTTGTTGCAAACATATTTGAAAACCCTATTGAATCATGGAAGAAATTTAGATGTTTGTGGAAAAAAAACTCTTTCAATAGAAATGTCCAAGTTTAACAATAGAAAATGGAAGAGGAAACAAAAGGAAAGCATTTAAATTTCTGTATTTAAATTTGGGGATATCCAGAAATTGAAACTATGAAATCATGCTTGAGTATTATTTTGTTGTAGTTTAATTTGTTGAAAGCTTGTTCAATTTGGCTATAAAATGGAGATTTTATATATATATATGAATATACATATGTTTTGGCATTTGGGTCATATTTAAAAAATAAAAATTAAATTGTTCTTATTAAAATTTGGCACAAAAATCATGTTCTGGAATTTACCAGAACAGAGGATTTTCTTTGGTTGTGCTCTATTTTTATTTAAAAGAATGAGTATTTGAAAGAAAAATAAAATAATATAAAATTATTTTTTTATTAGTTTGTGGGGGGAGGAAGCTATCCCTTAATCGCCCAACCTCGAGGGAGGCGTGCATCAGGTAACATTAATGTCGCGAACAACCCCGTGGTGGAGGCTTAACCCAGGTAAATTACATGCCGTACTGGTGGAGGCGTGATCAAAACACACGTTGCCACTCCTATGGGAGTAGGGCATGGCCGTAGCATGACCGGCCAGCCCATGGGAGGGTTTGCTGTACCACCCACGTTAGGTTGACTGCGGCCCTAGGATGGGGCTTTTCTTTTTATAAATTTTCTTTTTGTTTTTTTTTTATATATAATATAATATATTATATTTTATTTTATTTATTTTATATGTTAAATAATTGGTTATTATTTAAATGGTTTGGATTTTAAATGATTTGGTTTTTAAATGGATTTTATAAATATATATATATATATAAATGTATATACATTAAGTATATAATTATGTATATGTTTAATATATATTTATATTTAAATATAATGATCTTAAGATTATTTTATTGTAATGGATGAAAACATTTATTTTATAATGAAATGATTTAAATGGGGAAATGAGTTTTTTTATATTTAAATATTATTGGGAAACTAAAGCAGACCCTTAGATTTAAATTTATAATTGCTTATCAAATGATCAAGTAATTAGTTAATAAGGGAATGATTTTAAGGGAAATAAATATCCATTTTAAATGAAATGAAAATTTGTAAAAAAATGATGTTATGATAGTTTAAATATTATTTGGTTGTAAATGAATTTATGTCAAGTCTAGTTATCTTCATGTAATGTGTAATTGGAGAAATTATAGAGTTAAATAATTAGTTTGATTTGTTCTTATCTTATGAATAAAATTGTCTAGAATTAGAAGTAATTGAGCAAAATATTATTGTTGGATTGGATTTAAGAAATCTGAATATTAGAAGTTTTATTTGCCTAAGTTGCTTTTAACTTGTGTTTTTCCTATTATGTCCATTGGGCAAAATGGGTTAATCGAGTTAGTAAGTCTTCTAGAGAAGTTATTCTAGGTTGGGATATTTTATGTGATGGCTCGATTTGTGTATTGTCTTGGGTAGTGCGTATAGTTGTATCCTATTGTTTTACCCAATTTTCACGAACAAGGATGGTTTGTGCCTCCTTTGGATTAGGAGTAGATTATGTGATTTGTGCCTCCTTTGGTTTAGGAGCAGTTTATGTGGTTTGTGCCTCCTTTGGAAGGAGTAGATTATGTTTTTTGTTGCCTCTAGTGTTTGGGGTGATTTTTCATTATATGTTCCTCCTAGAGTTGGAGTGGTTTTATCTTGTTAGCATGCACTTGGGATTCCCTTGGTGATTGGTTTGTATGTGTTGTTGATAGGAGAGTGGCTCTAGGTGGGGGTCTGGCACACAGAGGGGCACCAGGGTAACTCACTTAGGGTTTAAGTAAGTGATAACTTAAAAAGAATTAATGAAAAACTTTCAGACTAATTAAGATAATGAATGCCTCTCTCATGACTCATACGCATTA